>PVJA010015648.1:0-44961 GCA_004027025.1 Myocastor coypus
GCCGGGCGTGGTGGCTCACGCCTGTAATCCCAGCACTTGGGAGGCTGAGGCAGGAGGATCGTTGTGAGTTCGAGACCAGCCTGGGCTACAAAAGTGAGCTCAAAGCCAGCCTGAACTGCACAGTGAGACCCTGTCTAAAAAAAAAAAAAAAAAAAAAAAAAAAAAAAAAAAAAAAAAAAAAAAAAAAAAAAAAAAAAAAAAAAAAAAAAAAAAAAAAATTGCTCCCAAATAGTGGTTAAAAGGTTTTTCTCTACAGAGTCACTAAATTATTTATGCACTAGTGCTCTCAGGAATCAACCAATGGTTAAGAGAAAATTGTTGCAAAGAAAATTTGGAAGGGTTGGTGAAATGTCTAAGTAAACCTAACTGAAGGGGAAAGAGTATTTGTAAGATATGAGAGAATGCACATTTTGAAATTTTAGAGAAGGGCTTAATTTTTGTAGGTTAAGAATAACTGCCTAATGTGGCTTTAGCTTGCCTGAGGTTATCATCAAGAAAGCGTGTGTCACCGTTTGCCACTGATCAGTTCTTACATGGGAGGTTGTAAAGTGGTGATTTTCTAATTCTATTATTACTTCAATGATTAGTAACTGGAATGTTTGTAAAGAAGAAAAACATTTCCCTTTGTTTTGCACTACTTGAGTATCTCTATGGTCTAATACGAGTCCTTTTCTTAGTCAGTGTATCATAATCTATAATAATGGTCATTATTTTTTATGTTAAAATAGTTCCCACTCTGACCAGTTGGACACACTTTAAACTGGACCCTAAGTCCTTTTGATATGTCCCTATTAGTCTAAGAACATTTCCCTAGTTTTGAGTCAAGGAAAGTGGTCAGAGCTCAATTTCCAGTGACCCTAAAACTTGGAACTTCTCCAAGGATTTCTGGTTTCTTGGATCTGGTTCCAAGGATCTGTGAAAATGGTATTTAGAAACCAGGATCTGGTGGTCAGAGCATTCAGTGATAAAGGAATGCTATTAGCATATTGCTATACTAATACAACTGTCAACAACAGATATAATAGTTGAAGCTTAAGAGTTCTTTTTAATACTCTTTGTCCTGAGTTATTAGGAAACAGAAACATGGAGCCTGGCTTCACACACCCATCCAGCAGATTACTGTTGTTAATACAAAAATGAAAATTGTACTTTTTACAATTCAGAAATCTGGTGGACACTGCGCACTGCCAAAGCAATAATTAAATTTGGCATTATCAATCTTAGGCTAAGCAGCCTTATGTGACACTAGATATAGTACACCAGAGAAGTTCGCCATATCATCTTGCTAAAAATGTTTATCCTTAATCTACTCATGCAAAACAATCAGGTAAAACCAAGATGTGAAATAATCCAATATATGAAATAGTCCAGTTAAGATAGGAAACACGTATATGTGTAGTGCTTTAGAGGGCCTTCTCTTTTTGTTTTGCTGAAATCAAGGCATGTTAGTGTCTTCAATAGTAGGACATCAAACAGTGAGCTGACACAATAAAGAAGTAGCAATGTGTGTCATTTTGAATTGTAGAGATAAGTGCAAAAATTGTAATGAAGAGAACAGAAAATAGTATGCTTTAGAGTGAAAAGTGGAGGTGTCAAAGATTGGGCACCACTACTGAGCTGCTTGATATTTTAAACTATTTGTTTATACAATTTTGATAAAACTAAGCATTAAACTGAAAAATAAAGTTTTACTAAAGAAGAAAGTAACAAATCTCTTTATGAAGAGATAGAGAAGAGGCAAATTGAGAGCAGACATGATAGCCCCAGTCCACCCAGTGAGAGTTTACACCAAAGCTCATGGTGAGTGGAGAGTCTATTGGGTTCAAGTAGGGTCACCACATTGTGGCCACTGCAGAGGCAAAGGGAACCCTGCCTCAAATGTTTACTGACCTCCTCCTCAGACCCACTTACCAGGCTCTCATGTATTTATTGAGACACTGCTTGAGGTGCTGGGAATGCAGTACTGAGCAGAAGTAGTCCTTAGCCCAGGCTCCAATCCTCATGGGGTTTATTTATTTATTTTTCTTTTTTGAGACAGGGTCTCGCTATGCAGTTGAGGCTGGCCTTGAGCTCACTTTTGTAGCCCAGGCTGGTCTCGAACTCACACCGATCCTCCTGCCTCAGCCTCCCGAGTGCTGGGATTATAGGTGTGCGCCACCACGCCCGGCCTCATGGGGTTTATTGTACACACTCTTCAGAGTTCCAGACCTGGGTTAGTTGTGTGGGTAGAGGCATGGGAACAATAACCCTACAACCCTATCATTACTCAGAATGCCCCAAAAGTGTTCGTGTGTGTGTGTATGTCCTAATACAATCCAGCCTAACTTGCACAATTTCACATGTCTACGCACATGCATGTACCCTCTCAGCCACCTATAAGGTCACCTTGTGGGACTTTATTTCCCACAACTCAGGCTGTTAAGCTCTGAACAACTTCGTCTGAATTTCTCTTCACTGAAGTCCAGAATCTCAGTGGGAAGGCTCCATGCTGACAAAAACAGTCATATATCTTTCCAGAAGTTGGCATATGCCACTGTCAACACCTGGAGGATAAAAGGACTCACTGAAGGAGCCTGAAAAAGTGATGGAGTCTCCCTGGGGTGGTGGTGCTAGTGACCATTACAGGAGCACCCACTTGAAAGGAGGCAGATGTTAAATGAGAGAAGAATGCTGGAGGCCTGGTACATGGCTTGAAAAGAAGAGCCTTAAGGCACTTATGGAGCCAGGCATCGTGACTCATACCTCATCCTCACAACTCAAGAGGTTGAGGCAGCAGGATTATAAGCTAGAGTCCAGCATCAGCTACATGGTGAGACCCTTTCTTTAAAAAATAAAATAAGAAAATAAATAAAAATATACAGAATAGAGTGACATGGCAAAAGAGAAGTAGGGAAAGGAGACACAGATTGTCTTTTGTTTCATCGTTTGCATCATTACTCAACTGTCTTTGATAATAAGATGTTTCAAGATGCCTTAAGTACACATGGAGTTTCTCATGCATTGTCTGCCATAAAAAAGGAGATATAGTGTTTAAGATATGTGAATTATTTGATAATAAAATAACAGGAATATGCCTTCCTTACTCAATAGTTGTGAGACTGGAGACATTTTTCTCTCTGAAGTAGTTTAAAGGGGAAAAAAAGACCTATTCAAGTAAAAAATAAGATTTTAAGGGATTTAAAAACACATGCACACAGCTGCCTCAGATACAGTGTTGTGTCTTTGATATGTGAGATGAGGGGAAAGCAGTAAGACAGTGCTAAGTCTAACTGTGCTTAATAGGGGGTTATCTCCAGGGTGTGTTCTTGTAGAAGTTGAGTGATACTAGAAATAACACCATGCAAATTCTTTTCTTTCTCTTGTACAGAGAACACTTACTATCACATCACATCCTGCATCTCCTCCTTCCTAGTTCTTATTTATTCCTCTCTTCTACACTCTCTTGTACACTTTCAAAAAGGAAAGGACACATCCAGGGGAAAGAGCTTCCCTGAATACACAATGTAAATGTCTAGAAATGTTTTGTCAAAAATACATAACATGCTCCATCAGATATACTGGATAATCTATAATTGTTCATTGTTGGAGGACAGGCAGGTCTTCAGACAAGGGGCTGAAGGTTGTTTAACTATCCCTTTGAAAAAAGACTGCCTGAGTTGAATAATTAATATCATTATGATAAGAACAAAATAGAAATTCTTTTAGAAGAGTAATGACGGTGGAGGCAGGATCTTACTGTGCTTGTGAGAGGTATTAAAATTGCATGCTCTGCCTGTGTTTCGTGTACACTCCAGGAATTGCAAGCAAAAGAAGATGGATTGGATTTAACAGAAGACATTAATATGCATGTTGTCAACTGAACCTTTAATGAATTATTTTTTCAAAGATAAAAATCATTCGAATATTTTCTCTAGAAACCAGAAGCCTGCCTTACATTGAAACACCAGCTGGGGCAGACTGACTTTGAAGCTAATGAAGCTTTGGGTTCACAGCTCTTCACTAGGGACCCCTTTTAAGGTTGTGTGAGAGGACCTTATAATGTGTTTAAATGTTTTAGTGAAATCTGCACAAGTAACATATTTTAGTTGCAATCATTTAAGATTACTGTGTCTTTTATTCGATGTTATTAGAGTGTTGGTAAGAAATTTTGAGATGAAGCTGAACTGAAGGGGATATAGAATTTGGAACTTTTAAGTTTGGGCTTAGCCAGATGTGTTTATATGGTTTGCTGTCTCTTCTGTAGAGAGTGAATATGTCATTAGGTCTCCCAGTGAAGGAAAGCTTTCAGGTCTTATTCAAAGATATTATCACTGGGTTGGGACTCTGTGGGCCTTTTCCTTATTCTGAGAAGAAAAACTGTTATTTCCTTACCTGTAGTCATTGGCCTCTTTGGCATTTTGTAGTATCTGTTCAGAAATCAAGTATTTAAACACAGATGACAAGTTAGAACTTTTTTTTTTTTAGAAGGTAATTGTAATTTTTCCCATTAGAAAGTTGCTCAAGTCTTACAATACAAGGCCATCCACATCATGTTTCTAAAAGTTTTCCTACACCACTCCTATTCAATATAGTTCTGTAATTATTATCTAGAGCCATTGGACAAGAGAGAGAGAAATAAAAGGAATAAGAATAGGTAAAGAAGAAGTTAAACTATCATTATTTGCAGATGACATGATACTCTACTTGGAAGACCCAAAAAACTCCACCAAGAAGTTCCTAGAATTAATAAAACAAATGCAGTAGCATAGAAAGATACAAAGTCAATACCTAAAAATCAATAGCATTCCTTTACACAGATAGCATGCTCACTGACAGAGAAATTAAACAATACCCTTCACAATAACATCCGAAAAAAATGAAATACTTAAGAATAAATCTAACAAAGGAATAAAAGATCTGTATAATGAAAATTAAAACCCCTTTTAAAAAAGACTGAAGAGGATTTCAGAAAAAGGAATGATATTCCTTGCTCCTGAATAGGAAGAACCAACACTAAGAAAATGGCCATACTCCTAAAATTGTTATACAGACTTAATGCAGTCCTTATCAGAATACCATCAAATACCTTACAGATCTAGAGAAAATATTCTTAAAAATCTATTTGGAATAAAAAAAGACCTAGAATAGCAAAAGCAGTCTTGGGCAACAAAAGCAAGGCAGGAAACATTACAATCCCTAACTTGAAATTATGCTGCAAACTATAAAATCAGCATGGTTTGGATAAACAAACAAACAAATAAATAGATCTACCTGAGGATCAGTGGGATAGGTTAGAAGATGCAAATACAACTACAAACACACTCAGCCATCTTATCTTTGACAAAGGGGCCAAACATACTTACTGGAAAAAAATTAGCCTTTTAAACAAATGGTACTGGAAAAGCTGGCTCTCCATATACCAAAAACTAATCTAGACTCAAGTGTACTGCTGCACAAGAAAGCAAAGTCAAAATGGATTAAAGATGTAAACATTAAATAGAAACACTAAATCTCCTAGAAGAGAAAGTAGGTGGAAATCTGGAAGAGCTAGGAGTAGGCAGACAGCTCATGAACAAACATCAAATTGCATGGGAGATACTACAAAGAATCAACAACTGGATTCTCATCTTACTCGGAAGTTTCTTTATGTCAAAAGAAACCGCCAACAGGGTGAAAAGACAACCCACAAATTGGCCAAAATTGTAACCAACAATAGAGACAATAGACTTCTATGTAAATTATATAAAGAACTAAAAAATAATTTGGTCCCCAAAATTTAAAGACCCAAGCCACCAATCGGCATGTGAGATGAATACACACTTCTCAGAAAAAGAAATGCAAGTGGTAAATAAATACATGAAAAAATGTTTCACAGCACTGGCCATTGGAAAAAATGCAAATTGAAACATCGAGATGCCATCTCACCCCAGAAAGAATGGATATCATAAAGAAATCAATAACAAATGGTGGAGTGGCTGTGGGGCAAAAGGAACTCACTTTCTATTGTTGGTGATATTGTATTTGGGGGCAACCACTATGGCAGTTGGTATGGAGACTCCTCAAAAACTAGGGCTGGAAATTCTGTTCAATCCAGCTATTTCCATTCTGAGTATTTTCCCAAAAGAATTGAGAATATCATACCGTAGTGATGTATGTGTACCCATGTTTATATCAGCTCAATTTGTTCTGGCTAAATTTTGGAAGTAACCAAAATATCCATCGTTTGAGGAATGGATGAAAAAGATGTGGTGTTTTTATACAATGGAGTACTACTAAGTTATAAAGAAAGACAAACTTGAATCCTTTATAGGTAAATGGATCAACTAGAGGCTATACTCACAAGTAAGATAAATCAGATCCTCATGTATAAATATCATAGCCTCCTTAGTGTAAGAACCTGAAAGAATAAAAAACCTGAAAGATATAATAGAGATAGTAAAATAGAAATAAACTGAACTTAAGGATTAAGCAATAAAGGTGAGAGAAAGGAGAAAAGATCAGAAAAAAGGAATGCGGGAAATACCTGCAAGTGTATACACAAGATGACTGAGATGATTGTACTCATAATTTCCATCAGTTTTTTTGAAAGTAGCAGTTAATGTGTAGAATTTTTACCTTGACTAACTCTGTATGCTGATATCTACAATTTGAGAAACTACATCAAGGACAGCAATGTGCAATACAATGGCCATAATTGAATGTCTCTGTGTTGGTCTTCTACGTGTGTATCGTTTCTAATATCTTATCAGTTATTATATTCTCTTTAACATAAAATAAAACAGAAAAAGACAAGGAAAGAATTAAGAGTTCTTGAAAGCAAACACTAATATTCAATTATTTTCCCAATCTTGCATAATTATATCTGTTAAGCTGTGCAACAGATTTGATGATAAAAATAGATAATATAACAAACATTGCGAGTTAGGCATTCATGTTTGGAAAAATCTGTAACATATGCGTTGTTGTATGTTACCCTGTTTCTGTCTTTTTTCCTGTTTGCTTTGGCTTCTGCTTTTATTTCTCAAACTAAAATAAAAATTAAGAAAAATGAAAAAAGTTTTGTTAAGTTAGATAAAGATATCTGAACACAGATAAAAAGTTTGTTGAAAAAAGTTTACAAGGGTTGTGCGAGTTCAACTGCAATTTAGAAGGATATTCTGGAACATTTTAATAAAAAGAGAGGAATTACAGATTTGCTTAGGACATATTAGAAGAATTCTTTCATTATCTACATTTATTTAATAATACTTGGGAGAAAACACAGATGAAAGTAAATAACCTATAAAACAAAAGAGATAAAAACATCAGTAGAAATTAATCTGATATCAAGGAGTGATTTGCCACTTTTTTCCCCAAATAATGCCAGAACTAAGAAGAAGAGAAATTCTCTTATGAAGAACAGAGAAATTTTGAATAGAAGTAGTGAAAAGGCTCTTGAATTGTTTGATAATTTAACTAATGAACAGGAGTGAGTCATAGGAACACAGGAAAAAATTTCAATTTCTGCTGATTTGTGATACAATGCTGATATTGATGAAGATAATATAAAACTTATAGTACATAGAAGTTAGTTAATTAGTATCATCAACTTAGGAGTGTCTTGGTTACCTTACTCTCATTGTTGAGACAAAATACTTGGCACACATAATTAAAGAAGGAAAGGTTTACTTAGCTCATAGTATGTAGAGGTTTTAGTCTGTACTCAGCTGGCTCCAAGGTAGAGTGGCACATAGCAGAGGGCTATATTTAATAGTGGCAAAAAAATAGCAAAAGCAACAAGAACAAAAAGAGAGGAGCAGAAAGAACAAGCTTCTTTCTCTCCCTTATATTGTACACAGGCTGCCTGTCCCAGATGGGTATAGCATTCACACCCATAATCCCAGCATTGGACCATGAATCAATCAAAAGCTCTTGAAGCCCACTACATGAAACTTTGGGGGAACATCTAGATAAAACTATAACATTCTGCCCCTGGCCACTCAAAGACTCATCATATCCCTTTATGTAGAAGACATATAGTCCATCTGTAAGAGTTGCTAAAGTCCTAATAGTTTTAGCATTGCTGAAAAGTCCAAGTCCCAAGTCTCCTCCAAGATGTAAGACAAAATCTTAGCTATATACTCTTATCCTATACAAATGAAGGAAAGTTAAACACTTGCAACGTTCAATAGCACAGGATAAATATTACCATTCCAAAAGGTACAAACAGGATAATACAAGGCACTGGGACCAAAGCAAGTCCAAAATTCAGCAGGGCAAACATTCAGTCCTGTAGCTCCGTGGTCAATATCCAAGGCAATCTGTGGTAAATTGTGAACTCCATGTGGCTCTACCTCTATGGTGTTTCTGGTGGTTGTAACTCCTATGGTTTGTCTTTTAGGCCTGCTTTGCTCCCTCTTTGTAGCTTTCTTATACAATCCATATTACTGGTTTTTCCAAGCTTCTGGGTTCTTCACTATACCTTTGACTTTACACTCACAGTTTCATGCACTGCCCTCTGAGGAGCACACTGCCTGGCCTCCCAGATCTTCTGAAATCTAGGTGGAAGCCTTCTTAACCTCAGAACTCTTGCATTCTACATGTACTTAAGTCCAGTGCCATATGTATGATGCCAAGATCTTCTGCCAGCAGGAGCTGTAGCCAGACTTTCTTCTCTCTTGGATATAGAGGTTGAGTGCCTGAATTGCTGAGGACTCTGAATCTGATTCTGAGAAACAAATTCTCTATACAGCCACAGCTATTTTGGAACAAGGCACTCTGAAGCTTTCTCCTCAAAGCAAGGTCTTTCACTTGTGCAGGTTTGAGGCTATGAAGGGTGGAGACTCACTGCTTCTTGTGATGCTCTCAGGCCAAATTTTCTATTCTCCTGTTCCTTTCAGCTTTGACATCTCCTCAGCTCTATCTTTGCAGTTCACAACTTTCCTGGAGCTATCCTTTCTGGCCAAATCATTGTGCTGTGCTCTTTGTTCTTGATTCTCAACATAAATCTGGCTAGCTCTCCTGCACCACCACTAACAGTAGCCATGCCACAGTCTCAACATGTGACTGCCTTAAAATTTCTACTGCCAGATTAATTAGGCTACTTCCCTTCAACTTAATCTCCAGCAATGTCTCTGGAAAGGAAAATACAGACAAACTTTTTGCCAAGCATAGCATACATCACCTAGAGTACAGCACCAAGAGCAGTCTTTCATAGCAGAAGCTTCCCAAGTTCTGTCTTTCCTGGAGGGATTTCTTTCAGCTTTCTGGTTTTGGGAGTTCTGACCAGAATCTCCCATACAGAACAGCCTAAAGTGTCCTAGCACTCCTTTTTCAAGTAATAGCTTTTAACTTTTTCAAACTCTTCCCATAAACTATTTCCAAAGACTCTTGAACCACATGGTTAGGCACAGTCATAGCAGAGAATCCACTTCTCTGGTACAAAATTTTGTCTTTGTTACTTTTCTTTTATCGCTGAGACAAAAATACCCAAATCCCAGAATTAAGGAAGGAAATGTTTGCTGAGCTTACAGTTTGTGGAGGTTTCACTCCATACTCAGCTGATTCCAAGGCAGAGTGGAACATGGAAGAGGACAACAGTTGTGGCACAAAACAGCAAAAGCAATGAGAGCAAAAAGGAAGGAGAAAAAAGAGCAACTCTTTTTCTCTCCCTTATAATATTGTATGCAGGCTACTGCTGCAGGCTAGGTGAAGCATTGACACCTATAATCCCAGCATTGGATCACAAGTCAATTAAAAACTCTGGAAGTACTCCCAATGACTGCATGAGGCTTTAGGGGGACATCTATACACAAATCATAAGAAGAGATCATTTAAAGTTAGTCACTGTGTAATAAAACTTGAAGTTCCTATTATCTTATAGCTTATATTTCAAATAAATTTGATAAAGATTTCAAAAATTTTGGATTTAACAAAAATCCAAAAAATGTACATTGTATTACTATCAATGCAATACCAATAACTAAGACATTATTCTGTATTGTCTACACTACAAAACCCATTCTAAATAGCCTTGTTGGTGCCTGGCAGGATGGCTCAGTGGTCTAGGGTGCCTGCTTGGGAAAACTTGGGCAGCTGCAGGGACCCTGGTTCGATCCCCGGCACCACATGCTGCACTGGCCCTGCCCTCAGGGCAGGCTGAGCCAGCCATAGAAATAATAAACAAAAGTTCTGAAACAAGAAAAAAAAAATAGCCTTGTTGAAGCACAGACTGGATTTCTTTATTTCTAATGCTATCACATGATACTTTAAATAAACACATGAAGAGGTACTCAAAGATATGCAGTGTAGAAACATACAAAAATATTACAGAAATGTTAAGCAGTTAAATAGAAAAATTGTTAAATTTTTACATTTATGAGTATTAAAGAATTTGTAAAGTTGTTGTGATTTATTTTCCCACTTAAGTGTTTACTTTTACACCTGTTTTAAAATTTGCCTTCTTTTCTTTCTTTTTTTTTTTTTTTTCCCTTTTGACCTTAGCCCATCCCAAAGGGGCTGGTGTGGATGTGGTGCTCGGGTTCAAACTGTGATCCCCTAGGCCTGCCTAAGCTTGCCTAAGTAGGCACCTCAGACTGCAGAGCTATCTTATCAGCCCCTAAAATTTGCTTTCTTAAAGATGCACCCAGAATTGTGTAAGCACTATACTTGGCTCTGTGCTTGATCTGAAAGAAGTTGTCAGATAATACTTTTTATTTTTTTCTGGCCCAGGCATGGATTTTAACTCTGCTGATTGGGTAAAGGAGAAATATCTGCCTCTCCTGGGATCTTCTCTTTGGGTCAAGTGAGCTGGCAGCATACCTCCAACTGTGTCATTAGGAGCCTCGGGCAAGAGCTTTTCCTCAATAAACAATGCTGTGAACTATAATCCAACATCTTGTCTTGTTAAAGCATTGCCTTCCGTGCTGCCTGGCCAGGGGTTAGGAAATGGACTATTTGTAACATCGAGGAAGATGTTTTGAATATGCTATGTCTTTATGGTCCTTGAAATAGTTGTTTTAAAAAGTTTGTAACTCATGGATGCAAAGATGGTTTGTCAGAAGGGCAGAGTGGCAGGAGTCAGAGAATTAAGAACAGAGGCTTTGGCCTCCCCAAATGGGCCAGAGGCGGTGAGCACAATGAAGAAGGAAAAAGAGCACTTTCTATGTCACAGGCTACATAGTTCTAGAATTAGCTATCCCACTCAGAAAAACCGCTTGCAGAAGTGGCTTCAAACTGCACTCAGGAAAACGATAATATTTATTGAACCCTTCTATTATGAAGATAAACGATGACTTGAATAGACAGGACATATATATGTAAGAATACAAATTTCAAGGTGAACTGTATGATATTGCTTTTTTTTATTATAGGTCAAAAATGGTTATTTCATACGATTGGCAATCTGAAGTGATTGGATTATTACATGTAGTTCCATAAGGATCAAAATAATTAGCTAAGCTAGTACTCCTTTTTCTTTTGCCGGATAAGTTCTTCATGATGGAAGGCCAGTTGTCCAGTTACATATGTCTAGTATGTGTGATACCTGGAGAATATATACAAAATGCGTAGCCTGGATATTGTGATAGCTGATCAAATAAACTGTTCTTCATGCAGGAAGTGAAGACAGAGTATGTTAGTGAGGTGCCACCTCTCATTTCAAAATCATTGAAATTGTTCACAAAATTAATCCAGTCTTTATTGGCTAAAACCTTTGCCAAGAGGCGGTGACACTTGGTTTTGTACTGGCAATGTAAGAGTTCATGCTTGTCCCTACATTTGTAAAAGTGGACAAAGACAAAAAGAACAGAAAATCAAAAGAATGCTGCATAATTTCAGTGAATACGATTGGTGATAGGTGAGCTATATAAAAAAATAAAATACAATTTAGAAATGGATGACAAAGGCCAACCCACATGGATGCTTCCGTGAGTTTGGATCTTACTTTGATGGTACAGGCCATTTCTGGAAGACCGGAGATGAGGGCTTCAGGGTAGCCCACTGGGCCTCTGCTCCCCACGCTAGTGATCCTTCTCCTGAAGTCTGAGTTTTGACGATTGCACTGGAAATCTGCACACCAAAGAGTGTGAGCTGGCTGCTGTGTATGGGGAGGCACAGTCATGGGGGGTGTGGTTATGCAGTTGGCTCTCCAAAGGGGTGGAAGATCAGCTCTGGTGTGTCTTCGGTAAAAGGTACCTCTATGAGGAAGAATAATTTGCTTGTAGCAGCATTGCTTTTGTAATGTATGTGTTTGCATGTCTTAAAAGTTTTGGATCCCAGGGGGCTGGGAAGATAACTCAGTACAGTAAGCACTTGTCTGGCAAGCACAAGGGACCGAGTTCAACCCCCTGTTCTGAAAAACAAAAAAACAAAAAACTAAAACTTGGATCCCAAGAATAAGCCTAATAATAATCAAAGGTTCTAAACTAATTTGTTCAGATATACTATGAATGTTATCTGCTATGCAGGGCAGCAGAACGCCTGAGGGCCTTTGCAGAGAGCAAGGCAGCACGCTGCCAAGTGCAAGCACTTTAGCACCTCACTAGCATTGTTTCCTGTGTGTTTGTGGAGGTGCTTCTCAGGACCGTTGGTGAAAAGCCCATGATGTAGCCAATATGAAAATGTTCCACTATCTTCATCTTCTGGGTCTTTAAGAAAAAAAAATGGGTGAGAATAAAAATGGTGAACCTATGACAATACTAGTATTAAAAATAAATACCATTACAGATGATGATAAGTGCTATTGAAATATAAACCAGTGAATGAGGGCAAGAAGTGCCCGGGTGTTTGTCCTGTGGAGGGTGGGTTTGTGAATGCTACCGTATCTAGTTTCCTATTGGGAATGTTGCCTTCTCTCATCATCTTGTCAAGATCTTTAAATGACAAAGTCCACTTTTTAAAATAACCAAACTTCTCAAAGCATGACCACTAGTCAGAAAAGCACATGCATAGGTTAGATTGCACAATTTAGCCTTTAATTACCTTTACCTTGCCTTCTTTTCATTGCATTATTGGTAGCCTGGCAGGCTCAAAAATAGATCTTAAGCGTCTTGAAGGCAAGAACGTATCCTTCATCTGTGTCCAGCGCATAGACTGCAGGGACGAAGCAAACTGACTTATAGGAGATGAAGCAAAGGTCTTCAAATTCAAACTGCAGCTTCCTCTGAGAGATGCTGTCCGCAGCCAAGCGGGGCCGCCCACCGGGCCGGTCTCGCTCCCCCACCCCGGCAACCCTCCCTCTCTGCTGTTTCCCCCTGCGGCCAGGAGGAGGCGCCACGGACACGGGTTAAGCCTTTCGCCCCTTTCTACCCCACTTCCCAGGGAACATGACGTGGGAAGCAGCCTCCTTCAGAGTCTTAGCAATAAGAGTCAGGGGTGAAGGGGTTTGGGGGTGGGAAGGGATGGGGGTGTGGAGAAAGAGGGCACACGCGCGCGCACTCTGGGAGTAGAAGCATCTTCCCTGGCTTCGCAGGTTTCTCCTCCCACCACAACCCGTGCTAGAGGTAGGGGCGTGTGTGTGTGTGTGTGTGTGTGTGTGTGTGTGTGTGTGTGTGGCACGTTTTTGGGTGTGAGACCCAAATCCAGACCAGGCAACCTGTGCTGTCCCCGCCCTCCCCCGTCGCCGGTGATTAATACCCATTTTTCTTACTCTCCCCTCCTCCCTTTCTCTTCCTCTCGCGCTGCCCCCGCCCGCTTCCCCTCCCCCGGCTCCGAGCAACACCAACTGGAATCTGGGCTTCTGCTTCTCCACATCCCCCCTTTTTGAGAAAGGAAGGCTCCCCACAACCCCCGTGCAAAAACCACTTCCTTCGGCTTCTTCACCTCTAGGAAATCCGCTCCGCTCTACCGAAAGCGCTCGTCTGGGTGATTCTCGATCCCCGCACCCCAGAAGTGCTGGCGTCCGAATGCATTTTCCTTTTGCTTTGCCAAGAAGAGTCGTGAACTTCAAAACCCCCAAGACGGATCATTAATCCTGCTTTGCAGAAAAAGAAAACCCTCGATCTCCCCCCGCACTGGCCACGTTCTCCGGAGACTGCACTCGCCGAGGCGCTCAGAGCCGGTGCGTAAATCCTTGCCGTGGAGTCTCTCCTCTCGATTTGGGGGTTTGGGGCTGTACTGTTAACCAACCTGGTGTTAGGTAAAGCTCTAAATCCAGCAGAACGCGGCACTTGCTAATTTGGATGTGGCTTTTTGTTCTTAAGGCTCTGGGGGGCGGGGGCAGGGCTGGCTTTGGTCCTTCGGAGGGGGTTGATCCCTCACCTCCGGAGAGGCTGGGCAGCGGTGCCTGGGGCCGGAGCCTCGCGCGGCGACCATCCGTCCAATCGACACGTTGCAGGTGAAGCCCCGTGCGCTGCACAAAAGCGCGGCGGCGGCGGCGGCGGCGGCGGCGGCGGCGGCGGCGTGAGTGTGCGCGGGGGTGAGTGTGCGCGGGGGTGAGTGTGAGTGCGCGCGGGGGCGCGTGCGCGTCGGGGGCGTGTGTGCGCGCGCGTGTCAGTGTGCCCCTTCCAAGAAATGCCCAGTGTGCACCCCGTGCACAATTGGAACCCATTCAGCACGAGCCCAAGGTGGGAGGAGGCGCCGCGGCTGGAGGCGCTGGGCAGAGCGAGACAGACATGTCAGCAGCAATGCAGATGGGGCTGGGGGCCGCACTCGCTGGCGAGTTAAGTGGGGATTGTGTTTCTGCGCGTGTATGAGTGTGCGTGTGCGCGCGTGTGTGTCGCTGTGTGGTGCCTCTTTTCCTACCCTCCCTCCCTCCCTCCCTCCCTCCTTTCCACTTGTCTTTTTTGCCCGCTCCCTCCTTTCTCCTCTTCCTTTCAGGTTGGTTTTCCCACCTCTCAGCCATGCCTGTCCCAGGAATGGTATAGCCAGACCTTTTCTGAATTATTTATAGACTGGTGCCAGCTGTTTGCAATTCCTCTCGTGCACTCTGTGGGAAATGCGGGGTTTCCTCCCCCTTCCCCATATAACGAATTGATATCTTTTTCGGAATGCATTTTTCTCACCCTCAGGGGACACTGGAACCAAACCCTGACCGCCTCTTTTTTTCCCCTTAGGAAGGGGACGCTTTGGGAATGATCATGCTCTACGGAGGGACGGAACCGGCCCCCAGCTTCTCTACACAGAGCCTCTTCCTCTAAAGCTCCAAAAATCCAAAACCATAATTGCCTGAAGAATCCTCCTAACCTATACAGTGCCAGCCACTAACCTCACATGCAAACGGAACAATTACTCGGGATCCTGCATTGTGAGCTGCTCTCCATCCCCTGAATTACCTTTGAATTAGATCCTTTTTATTCGAATTTGCATCTCTTCAAGACACAAGATTAAGACAAAATTTACGGTAAATTGGATTTTCAATTATCTTCCGTTTCTGACCCTTCGTCTTTCCTATGTGGATATGCAAGCGAGAAGAGGAGACTGGACATTCCCAACATGCTCACTCCCCTAATCTGTCGGTCTAGAGGTTTGGCTTCTACAAACCAAGGTAGGGCAAATTCGATTTTGTTTTTTCCTCAGCCGGGGTAGGGATTTCTTGTTTTGTCTCTTCCAGTGCCTCAAGTGGATCTTTTGGGGAGAAAAGATAACAAGATATCAAAATAATGCTGTCTGGGGAAAAAGGCTTATCACAATGAGGGAAACCTCCCATGTTATTTCCTTCCCTTCTCTCATCAAACAGGTTTTGGGTTTTGGGGGAGAACAGTGAGGGTGGGTGTATGCAGGCATAGAAGATGTTGGGGGGGCTCAAGGGGTGGCCATACACAGACAGGGAGACCTGTGTGATTTTTCTATTTAAATAGCATTTTATTCACCCAGGGCTAAAGCGATGATTTTTATGGGATTCAGAATTATTATTATTTTTTCCCAGTCTTTATTTTCCCTCTTATTATCTTAGTGCCGGTCTCTCTGTTTTCTGACTCTACCTTTCTAGGTACTTATATGTCCTTTAAAAAAATAAAAAATAATGACTGGGATTACTGTGGCTGTTACCCTGAAATCTACTTGCTGTCTAAAGGGTTGATACTGGGCCCATAGATCTCAGAGGCCTATTGCAGAGGGCAGTATGCACAGGGAATGGGGCTTCTCTGAGAACACCTGGAAGCAAAAGAGGCTGCAGGTTAGGAGGACTTATACCTTGAGCTCGGAAGGAAGGAAGGAATTCTGCCAGTATTCTGCTTTTAATTTGTATTTTTTTCCTGCATGCTATTATTTTTAAGCTGTAAATTTCTCCTTCTGTCTACACATCTATTTATACCCACACATCCTCCAAGCAAACTGTTACTTCCACACTCTTGCAAAATGGCTATCTTGCAGAGTCCTAAAATGCTGTGCATGTGGAAGGGGTGCAGAATCTGACACGTGAGTCTTTGTGTTAAACAAAGAGATGTGCTGTTTGCATGTGTGAGTCTTGTACCCTCAAACCCAGAATTAATACTTTAATTTCCCCCCTCTCAGTAGTTTTTATGCCATGTGAAGTGTGGTTAAGCACAGATTTAAATGTACTTACAAAGAAAAATAGCTGCAGAAATGGAAAAGACTTCCAAATGACTCTTCTGCTAGTCACTCAGGAAATCTGAGGCAACTCTTGAGAAAATCAAAGGTTGACGGGCTGGCGGGCCATGGTAATGAGCAAACTGCTCATCTTCTTGTCCAACTGACCATAAATCCCCAAACTCTGGAGGCACTAAGATGCAAGGTTTATGTTAGGATAAAGGTACTCAAAAATATATAGTGAAGTCATTAGCATTAATAATCTTCCTGAAAGTATTCCCTTTCCCCAAAGAATGCTTTTTTTTTTCCTCCTTGGAATTTAAAAATTAAAATTTTTGGAAACAGTCCCAAAATACTAAAGGGTGTGAGGCAAGTGTTGGAAGATCTTTGTCACCCGCATGACAGTAGATATTGCTCCTCATTGTCCAGAATGGATGAATGTCATCCAAATGCAAAGTCCCTCTCCCTAGATATTATTCTTCTTCTGAGCTTTTATTGTGCAACATTATTCTGTAACCATGGTGTAATCAGAGCAAGAGAGTGGGGGATCCTGATTTGAACCATGTTATCACCATGTCTGCAAATAGCTGAGGTTATCTGGTGTGTGCTCACCTTAGAGACACCTGGGCTGGCTCCCCATCTGCTTCTACTTCTTCAAGTGGGAGGATGAACTCTTAATTTCACTTTAAAATAGAACAGAGGAATGGGTGGGAGAGGCAGATCCTTGTGCAGTGATTTCATACATTCAGATGGACAAAGACAGATAAGTATCCACAGGGCATATGGCCTGTCGCATGTGCCCGGTGCCTGTGACAGTTTGCTTTGCACCAGACAGATCTTTCGAAAGGTTTGTTGGTTCTGAGTCAACAAGGAGGTCTTTTGACAGGTCTCATTCACCTCATTTGCCTTGGATGTCATTGGGATTAAGCCAGGTTCCAGCTGATCATTAGTTGGCCCAAAGGCTAAGCTAAGAAGGAGCTGTCAAAAGCAGAGGATACTGGTGAAAAAGGTCAAGGGGTGAGATCGCCATAAACAAAGGTGATCCAACTGGACCAGGCTCTTTGAGATTTGAGGAAGAATTGCCACAGGTGGTCATTTTCCTTTGAACATCCAAAGCCGTTGGTAGATCCTGATTACGAGGCAAGTGTTCCCAATCCTTGCCAGTAATGTCCACAAGTCGTGACTCAGTGGCATTCTGGGTCATCTCTGGACCATTGATCTCTCCCTTTTTTTCTCTCATAGCACAAAGAGCTGATGAGGTTCTACAATGTCTCCTTTCCTCTTTCTACCCCCTTGCAGTGTGGGGTGCATGAGAAAATAATGTGGCTGCTGGTAGGGAAGGAGCAAGTCTAATTTCAGTCAAGGAGCCTTTGAGGTGTGTGATTAAAAAATATCAGGAAAGAAAGACTTCCTGGGAAAACAGGGTGAACGATGCTGAAAGGGCAGTTTTCAAGGGAAGCAGAACCGTGTGGTTCCCTTCCATCTGTGTGTTCCAGGTGTGGTGAGGTGTGTTGGATCTGCACACACAATATGGTGTGGCAGTGCAGACACAGGTGCTCATGTGCAGGAGGGGTGCAGGGTGTGCTAATAAATTGTTTAATTTCTCTCTCCCATTGTTTTAGCTTTAGGAAGCCTGTCTGCCTGCGGGGCCTTGTTTTGCTGTGGTATATGTGTGATTTTTGTCAAATGTGGTTTCGTTTTGAGAGAATAAAGAAAGAACGAAAATGACAGGAAAGGAGGGGAAACAGAAAAATTATTCTATTCATCACTTTGCACACCAGGTACCCTTTTCTTAGGCTGACTGAAAAGGGTGAGTTCTTTTGGAGGAGGGATGAACAAGCAGGGACTTTGATTTTGTGTTTCTGGTTTATCTCCCCAAGACGGCTTCAGAGCATTCCTTGCATTTCTTGGTGTTCACCTATCTGCGCTTAGCTTTACACCAGGAGGGAGGGCCCAGGGACACCTGGAAGGAAGATCAGGGACTGAGATTGGTTGGTGGAGTGAGAGGTGTCTGAAAGGGAGAAACCAGGTTGAGCAGATGCAGCTTGTGGGCGCATCTTTCCCAAGTAAAACATTCTTCCTGTTTCCCCATGCCTACAATGAACCCAGGGGGCCCAATCCCCCCTTTGCTTACTCAAGAATCAAATGAAAATAATATATCCACTAGTATTAACAGGGTGGTTCTGAGGTAATATTTATGGACAGTGAGATAAGGAAGGCAGGAAATAGGACAAGTTGTATGCGAAGAAATTATAGTTAAGGCTTGGTATCTAGAAGCCAGGGAGAAAAGGAAGCCAGCCTGGACTTTACCATTGTAAAGGCTGGAAAATGGCTGATCTGAGTGGTTGTCTTCTCTTTTTAGTAAGGAAGATAGGGCTGATGGAACCACTGCTCTCCAGTGACAGAGCATCTCGTCTTGATGGGTTCAAGAGTAGATAAGCTAGAAAATTTAAGCTTGTCCTTTTCCTCAGTGCCATTCTATACACCCTTTAATAATTAAAGAAATTTCTTTTCTTCCATAAATTATGTTTTCAGTTTTGGTTACAATGTCCATGATTAGGTACTAGTATAGTCTTTCTCTGAAAATGAATGTAGATCAAATGAGTTGCTGCTCTAATGAATTGTTCACATTTATTAAAGTGCATCTCCTCTTTCAACCACAAGAAGAAGTCTCTAGGGAGAATGGTTGAATTGATATTGTCTTCCAGAAGGAGGCGGAAGTGGAAGAACAGAATGTAGTCAGTAGAGGGAGCACATAACTCAGAGGAGTGGGTTTCCCAGGGCCACCTGGGTTGCTAATTGTGTATCTGTGACTATTGCCCAAAATTCATTGGGTGGATGAACTTGTGGAGGTTTTGTGAACCAGAGGTGTGTTCTGGACCTCTGGTTGTTTTCCTGGTGTTCTCCCACCATCTTACTTTTACCTTTTCACTTTCTAGTACTTCAGCCAAGGTTGGCAGAGAAAGGACCCTATGGGTATTTATTTTCTCCTTGCTGAAATTCTCCATGATTTGCCCAATCAGGGAGATTGCCCTGTGTTCTATATTCTCCCAGCATGTGTTCATATTTCTTAATGCACTAATTTTATTGGTGTGCACTGCTTCCCTGAGAAGTTTATAAGCTCCTCAAAGGCAGGGAGAGATGTTTTATTCATCTTAAGATCATCTGTACTTAGCACAGTGACTGGCATAGAACAGATACTTAGAAAATACGAAGTGAATGAACAGAAAGGAGGTGCAATGTTCATTGTCAATGATATTGGTTGGTCTGGTGGGTAACAGGGCAGGTTGAAACTATGCTGTTAGATGCAATCTGGAGTGCTAAGCTCTGTGATCCTTAAGAAGGCTTCCACTCACTCGAGTCTTCTCACTTAATGGACAAGAAACTGACAGCCAGGGGCAAGGAGAGGATTGCTTGAGGTCGTGCGGCTCCTTAGTGTCAGAGCTTTGTGGAATATAACATTGATTGGAATGAAGGTGGAGTTTATCTATGGACTGCAGATATCTACACTGGTGCTTCTTAAACTTGGTTATATAAAAGAATCATCTGGGGATCTTGCTAAAATGCATATTCACATTCACTAAAATAGAGGGTGGGGTCCAATATGCAGTATTTCTAATAAGCTACCAGATGATGCCAGACTTCTGTCCCACACATCAGGGATCGACACCACCCTGGCACCTATAGTATACTGGGTTAATGCGGGCGGTTCTGCATCTTTTCTACTTCTAGAACTTTCAGCACTCCTTTTCTTTACAAAAATCAAAAGGGAACCTATGTATTTAACTTTACCCATCTCTTCTTTTTCTCCCTCTACCACATATCTCTCTTGCTTCTTCTCTATTTGTTCTTCTCATATTCTGATATTTCTCATACTTAATTCATTTTCTTATATTTCTGTGTTCTTTTGCCTTAGTTTATTTCTTTGTTAATTCTCTTGATCTTTCACGCTGTATTCCTTATCTTTATGTCTTTTGATTTATTCAATTATTTAATAAATATCTGTGAAGGACCAGTATTCATCAAACATTGGGTTGCAGAAAAAAGTCGGCTCTGCTGTGCACCTTCTCGTAGTTGGTAACAACAGGGGAGAAGATGTGTGGGGAAACCATCCATCCTTAGGTAAGATGTATATAAAGGAGAGAAGCTGGGGAGGGTTGTGGAGGGCATCACACAGGGGCTCAGATTTACATTACATCTTGAAGAATGGACAGAAGTCCTGTAGGAGAGGAGAGAAAGGCCACTTTATGAGGACCTGGAACACTTGGGGAGGAAGACTGGGATAGAAGGATAAGCTTCATTCTCTTTTCTGTATTCCTAACTCAAGGAAAAGAGCAATGTATTGGTTCTTCAATTAGGAATTTCAGATTTCAAATGATGAAGCCAGAGAGGTGTATCAGGGTCTTCATCAAAGGAGAGCAAAGAAGCTCTAATTTCTGCCTTGGCGATTCTGTAGTTAAGAATCCTGGCCCTGAGCATTAGACTTGCCTTAAGAACAAGCAAATGATACAGTTTTCATTGTAGACCACTGGTTTGCAACTAACTTTATTGATGGCTGTTACAAAGCAAGGGATAGCTGTTAGCTGATTTGTGTGCAAGGAGAGAGCTGGATCCTAGCCCAGGCCAAGCTACTTGAAGTGATGGACCAGCCTGATCCCAAATGTGTTTCTAGAGTAGCGAGTTAGAGGGTTGCTTTGCCATTCGGCCGCTAGCTACGTTCTGCAATGGTAAAAGGCGATGAAGAGACACTCGATTATTTCCAGCCCATTCTCAAAATATTTTCCAGTTGCCTTATTTGAGTGGCCTGATAATTTAGAAGTTTTTCCTTATGGGGATGGCCAGGTGCAGAGTTTGTGGTGAGACACCTTCAGTGGCTTGATTAAACTGTAACATTGGTGCCTAAGAGAAGATGAGTTTGAGGAGATGTGCCCCTAACTTTTTTCCCATCATTTTCCTTTCTCTCTCCCTTCACTGTTCATCTATACATTATGATTTGTGCTCGTTTTGTTAGCAAAAGGAATTTAAGTTCAGCCTGGAGGCCTTTTAAAGTTCCATTACACATACAGAGAGCATTCTGGGTCTGAAGACCTGTGGGTAAGTAATGCTTGGCCAAAGTGACGTGAAGGGCAGGGCAAGGGAAACACAGTGCTAAGGCCATCTCTTAGGGGCTGGAAGACAGGAGAGAGGAAGAAAAGCCAGAAGAAACCTCCAAAATTGGACAGCTAGATAGAGAGATAAATTAGAGGCCATCTCTCCCCTTTGAGTGCAGTGTTTTAAGCAAGGGAAAGCCAGAAACAGAGATCTTCCTACATGAGGCCCTTCAAAAGTTCACATAATTAACTCCTGGCCTATTGATTCAACTCACAAAAAACAAACCGGGATAATGGCCTGCACATATCTGTGCTCCTGGCCTCACCAGGACCAGTTTTCTTTCTTTAGAAAAGAATGTTCAGTTTAACATTCTCATGAACCTTTATATAGGTTCTATCATGGCTTCAATTGTTGAAATTTTTTTTAGGACATCAGATCTTGTTTATTTTGAGAGAGGTGATTTCACAATACAAGGGTGGTTTGAGAGCTCTACATTGTTAGGGGAGGGGAGAAGGGTATCTTGGAGGAAAACTGGAAGAGCAGGTGACCTATGAAATCCTTCTGCCCGTGGCTAACTGTCTTGTGAGAAAGTAGCTGCACCTTCTGATGCTCCCTTCAGGTCAAGGCTGAACTCAGAGCTTCTTTGCTTTCCTTTTGTGAAGACCCTGACATTAACCTCTACCCATGGTCTGGTTGCACAGATGCCACTAGTTGGTGAGAGCAGTGCATTCTGTGTGTATTTAAGTATACACACGTGCTCCACACACCCATACATGCTACACTCATGTATATATAATATATTGTCAGTGATTCACCTATCAAAAACAATAGCCCAAATAATCTTAACTGTACAGGATGCATAATTTAGGTACAATAAGGGGCCAGGGAGATAGCTCCATGGTACAAGTGCCTGCCTGGCAAGTGCAAGGTCATGAGTTTGAACCCCGGTCCCACCAAAAAAAACCAAAAAACGAATTTAGGTATAATAATTGACATGTGTGTATGCTTGTGTGTGTGAATGTGTGTGTGTGTGTGTGTGGAGGAGTGTACATATGTTTGTGTGTGTGTGTATGTGTATGATGGGATAGCAAATGTTAATACTGACAGTTTCCTTGGAGATTATTTTATCCCTCCCTTAAAAAACCATTTTAAAATGAAAGATAGTCCTAAAGTTATCCATGTGTAAAGCCACGCACACAAGGTAAAAGTACACCACAGGGTCTACTGACTCCTTTCCCTGCTTTTCCCCTGCTGCTCTGGCCCTTGGGATACCTTCGAATGTGTGAGATGGTGCTGGAGCTTCTCTTACTTGCATCTCTTCCAAGCCCAGGGTGCTTCCTTTGAAAGTAATGTAACTTTAAAGCTGTTCTGTTTTCTATTACTGAGCAGTGACTTAGCTGGCCAAAATCCTGCTTACTTGTTGATCATGTGGAAACCTTTCACTCTGAGCCTCAGTTTTCTTCATTACTGAAACAGCGATGTTGGTCTAAAGCAGTGCTTCTTACCTCCAGTTCAGTTACAGGATCACTTATAAATTTAAACAAAAGCAAATTGAAGAAGCTAAACAATAATAATAACAACAACAACGATGGTAATAATAAACCAAATCCCATGCTCAGACCTAAACAGCTAAATTTAAAAAATTATATATATATTATTGGGGAATCAAACTTGAGACCTTGAGTTTTCCAGGCAGGCATTTAAGGTGCTGTGGTGCTGTGCTAACTCCCTGGCCCTAAAATCTTTTAGGAAAGGATCTAAGCAGTGGTCATTTAAAGAAGACTCCTCGAGAGATTCTCGTATGGGGCCACATTTGAAAAACACTGAGCAACAAAATCTGACGTGGAACCTATTAGCTCTAACTGTGACGTGTCCTAGCATTTTGCCACGTGTATGGAGACCCTGTCACGGTTATACTGTTGCAAGACCAGCAGGAGATCCTTATGCCAGAGCTCAAACATCGAGATGCAAATACGTGGGGATTCTGTCTACATTGTGGGCACAAAGAAAGGAATAGGTGGTGAGTTAAGAACAGGGTGTTTACCTGGCTGTGGGCACTGCTGACACCGAACATTAGAAATGTCAGGAAGTGTAGGAAGAATACTTTCCTGGACCTCAGGAAACAGGTGCGGTTATGAAGTAGGGCAAGTGCCCCGGGGTTCTGCAAACACCCTCAGTTCTACTTAGACTTTATTGAGGGTGCCCCATTTCTTGTTTGGGAGAGAAAGCCTCATTTCGCTCCTTTGTAACACTGTAAATGTAGGAAAACTATTAATAAATGGGGCTGGGTAAGCGGAGCAGGATTGACTGGTGAGGGGTGTGAATGGTGCAATTATCTTAATGCCGGTTGGAATTCACTAGCCCCGTTCCCCTCCCTCTCAGTGCCTGAAGTGGAATATTAAAGGCATGAAGAGGAGGAAGAGGGTAGGAGGCATTTAGATGTTGCTCTTCTCTGACTATAGCTTTAATCACTGATTATTAGGCTGGTTGGGTTAATAGTTTTCTCATGTCCTTTTTGGTTTCGTCTCTTCCATGTTCTAAAATAAATGTGAAGCCAAATGTACAGAGGCAAAGAAAAAAAAAAAAAAAAACCTCACAGATTTATGGATCTGTGGTCTTTTAAAAAGACAACCATTGTTCTTTTTTGGACATTTGTTAATGGCCGTTGGAGATGAGAGAGAAGGAATCAGTGCATTGTTTGTGGATTCTCAGGGGTGTTCAGTAGGCACTCAATATTTAGGTGAAAGCCAAGAAATGTCCTCATTGTCCTGCATTTCCACCTCTCTTCAGGCTGACCCTATGTAGACAGAGTCTCTACAACACAGAGCATCTGTATCCTGTGCTCTGGGCTTTGTCATGTAACAGCCAGTCTACACGTGAGCTGTGCTGGGCCAGGATGGGTGCTTTCTCAGTTGTGGCTTTTCCTCTGACTCCTTGTCAGAAATTCCGGATTGTTTCTCAGCCTCAGAGAGGATGAAGAAAATTTTAGTCCTTAGCTGATTTGTTTAGCTCTGTGTCCCTGTTTTTTCTTCAAATTACCAAAGGAAAATTAATTGCAAAAAAATTCTATTCTGACCAAAAATACACATTCTCAGTCTTAGGAGATGTTTCTGGGCAGGACAAGGTTTTCCTTTTGGATTTTTGTAGACAGAGGGGTTTTCTTAGAGCCTTTATATTAAAAAAATCACTTTTATTTCTCTATTAATTTGTCATTTCTTCCCTTTGAGGATAAGAGTGATGCCTTGTGTCACTTTGTGTCCCCTTGCTTAGGAAAATGTTCTCTGTCATGGTCAGCATTCAGACGGTGCCGGTAGTTGGTGAAGACGGCAGTGGGGATGCAATGTCTCCTGAGGATAAAGTGACCATGTCCATATCCTGTATGTCCATTTTCTTATGTCTCAATTCTTGATACTCTTGAGTGAGATTTATTAGAGGTGAACAAATGAAATTAGCTTTAGAATCTGGCTGATAGAATGCAAATGTACCCATTGCTGGTGCCTCACCTTATTGTGAGGCTTAATTCCTTGTTGTGTTCAATATGGAAACTTCTTTAAAAAAGTCTCAGTCTCTCTCTCTCTCTCCCTCTCTCCCTCCTATCATTAATTGTGCTGTTCTTTCCCCTTCAAATTCCATGTCAGTGCTGTTTTTTTCCTTAAGGTCCCGCTCTCCGGTGGCCTCTACCATGAAATCTTGCTCAGCATCACCAATTAGAAATAATCTCTTCCAAGTCATTTGTTCCCATCCTCCTTTTCTCTTCCTTTTCAGCACACTTCTTATGAGGGCTTTGGGGACCCTAGAGGACGTTTTCTTCTATTACCCCAGCCCCATTACTTTCTCTTTATTTTACCCTTTTTGAATAAATGGCATCATGATTGCTCACCTTCCCATCTCTTTTTCATTGTGTTCCTATTAACAAAGATGCCATGATTTTGACATGAAATTCAAGACTGGCTCTGAAATGCATGGAATGATATTTCAGGAATCATTGCAAGGAAAAGGTTGCATCGATAACCTGCATTTGCACAACTGAGACAGAGATTAACAAGAGGCATGAGGAGGTTCTCGAATTAGGTAGCTAACATTTGTAGGTGTTTTCAAATATAAACGGAAGGAAGATGCTAAGAATTATTGTTGTTAGTCCAAATACAATAGCCACCTTGCCTCTGCTTGAAAGAGCTTTCTGTTGAAATGGGACTGTGAGTTGGCAGTAGGTACAAGCGCTGTGCCCATTATATTCTGGGTTATGTTAACATGTGTTATGTGATTTGATTTTCACTGCAAGGCTGACATTATTCTATTTGCTGGAGTGAGGATTAGAGAGCTCAAGGTTACACAGCTGTAAGCGGCAAGCTAGGCTTCCAGATTATACCTTTCCAATCCAACCCTTGGCTCTTTAAATCATAGAGAGCTGCCGGTGTGCGGTAACAGAAAAAGGTTCAGGTTGTATGTAGAGGAGCTCATTAACAACATGGACTTTGAAACTTCTGCAAACATGGCTTTCTAGATTCCTGCTATCTGTCTGGGCTGTGCTCTTGGGAAAAGGCAAAGTTGTTTTAAAATGGAAAAATGAGTTCCCACAAAATAGCTCATTTTTGGACCTGAGTTTAATTTGATGAGGATGAAATCAGCAATGAACATCTTTACTTCCCGCAGGGCTGAGGCTTGGCACCGCGTTCTCAGCCCACTCCTTCCATTCTGTCAATATACTTTACTTTTGAACTTAAAGGCTCTAGTGTCCTGAGAAGAAATCTGCTCTTTGCTGTTCATGTCATCTTGGGCATTTTAAAGATTGTCCATTTCCGTATGTCTCTGTCTTCCTTGGCCTCTGTGGTAAACTGATTTAGGCTGGAAACTAATGCATACAGCCAGAGGGTGGCCCTGAGGAGCACTGTTTCACTGTTGTGCTGTACCTTCAATTCAAAAGCATCATCCAGGGGCCAGTATATAGCTCAGCTCTACAACACCTGCCTGGCAAGCAGGAGGTTGTGAGTTCAAGTTCCTGTGCCAAAAAAAAGAAGCATCATCAAGAAAGGACATCAGTATTAGTCATTAACTCAGAGTATATATGAAACAACAAACTTAAAATACTAAAGTTCAATTCTTGATAATTTATTTTTTTCATAAAGCCAGAGGATGTCTTTTGATGCTTCCCAAGGTCCTTGTGCCTTAGTTTTACCCCATTCATATTTTAAACTACTTTTTAGACATTTGAAGTGACATGAGCTGGAGCCCTGGCCTAGGTGCCAGGAGGCCAGAGCCTACCTCCAGGCCACCCCACCTGGCTCTGTGTGCGTCCGGCAGGTGTACAACCTTGCAGAATCTGTTTCTTCTTCTGTAATGCGACATCTTTAGGCAGGCAATTGTGTTGCGGATCAGATGAGAAATGTGAAAATTCCCCTCAAACCATAAATTGAATATATACACATAGAATATTATTATTAATACTCTGGCCTGCTCTGGGCTTTCAATATATTCTGCAGCCTTCAGTACAGCAAACGTCTCCCAGTGGACAGGAGACAGAAGCATATTTAATGGGAAGACAGGCGGCAGTAGCAGCAAAGCAGTGGGCATTCTGAACACTATGCAGCACCTAGGCAGTGGCCTGAGGTTCTTAATCCTGAGTCTGTGTCTCCTTTCCAGGTTCTTTTTCACAGTATTATCTATCTAGAAAACTAGGTAAATACTTGTCATAAAGGAAAGCATGACTAATCTTTCTAGCTTTATGTACAGAGCTATTTTTTTCCCCTGGGCTTATATTATATCTTCCTATGATTCCAAAAGAGGACAGATAAAAAAGGGCCTAGGTGTCAGGGAAAAGTATAATGGGGATAGTGGGCCAGGCCTCTAGCTCTGTCTGCAGTGCCCTCCTCTCTCTGGGTCACATCTAGTCAGCCCTTGCCATCCTGATCAAGGACCCTCTGCTTCAGGTCTTCTGGTCCCCACAGGCTGGGATCACTATCCTCTCCCTGTCCCAGAGTCCCCATCCATATGCAGAGGACTGTGGTAGGTATCCCATCCCATTCGTGTGACTTTCTTCAGAGCATAATCAGCTTTCACCCTGGGACCCAGTGTGGGCTTTGCTGAGTGCCTGAACACTGTGGACATTTGGCGAGTGGCTGATAGTGCATTGTGGGCCCTTACACCCCAACACTCAGGGCTCTGCATCCATCCCTCAGTTCTACCCTCCTGGACCCCCTCAGAGTGTATAGAACTATTAGTTGCATTTTACAGATAATACCAGCAGACCCAGAGAAGTTAAAAACTCACTTATTTCCAGTGGCAGAGCCAGGATTTGAGCCCTGCAGGTTTGGCTGGAACTCATACTCTTCTGCTCTTTGCTGCATTGCTTTGTAGTATATGTTGATGGGTGACTTACAGCCAGAGGCTTGGAGGGGACATAATGTGCTTAGTTCTAGATGAAGAGCAGAGAATGAGGAGAGGGTGCACAGTAATGTGTGAATATAAGAAGGTTTTTCATGAATAAGTGCGGACCTTGTTTTTTGGTACATTCATTAGCTTTTGGAAAACATCCGGGACACTTTTATGCAGAAATGCATATACAGGAATATTGCTAATATAATTATTGTTGAGTTATGCATAGCATAACTATGAGTTGTGTTTCTAGCATGAGCACTTCTTAGCTGCTTGCTGTCACCTTCGGGCTTCGTAAGTTTTTATAAGCTATCATCTCCTCTGTCCTTTCTTGTCATCGTATAACTCAGTGACAGGCACAGAGAATAGAAGCTGAGAGGAAGAACTGTTTATGTTCCAGTGCTCATGGGTGTACTGAGAAAACATCTTCACTTTTCTGCATTGGGAGGTCTTGACAATTTCTGGTTTCGCAGAGCTGTGGTGAGAATGAAGAGGGTTATTTCTCTGTGCCTAGTCCTGTCACTGAGTGAGCCTTCTGCAGGTCTTCATTTCTCTGACTGACCCTCTCCCACTCTAGTTGGAACTGGCTGGGTGCTGGAAGAGTGACGCTCAGTGATCTCATGTGTGGCACTTACACTTGTTACCGGTGTGGAAGCTTCCAGGTGTCTCACTGAATAATGCCTGGCAAGAAAGGAAAATATGGCCCTGAAATGACTTATTTTAGGAATATATAGAGAATATGTTCTTAGCACCCCGAAATGCAGATGACATCCACAAACAAGGAGTCAACTAATTGAGCAGTTACAGTTTAAAGTGAACCTTAGAAAAAGTCACCATGAATGGATCAAGCACAGAATAAAGTAAAGATCTCTTGGGAAAACTGGAAGCATACAAACTTTGCAAGGGTCTCAGTGAAGGATGTTAACAGAGACAGAAAGGAAAGCAATATGACATGGTGACAACAACTGCTGGAGTGCTATGTAGTTCATCAGGAGATTTCTTATATATTTCCTCTTGTACATTATTTGGTCTCTCTAGGAGTCTATTGGGATTAATTGTGAACACCAACTGTTATTCCATTTTACAGTTGAGGAAGTCAAGGCACAAACTGTTCTGAGAATTGTCCAGAATTACCCCATAAAGACGGAAGTGGAGGTGCTGGCACATGTCTGTAATCCCAGCACTCTGGAAGGCTGAGGCAGGAGGGTCACAACTGTGAGCCTAACACATGCAACTTAATCAGTGAGATTCTGCTTCAAAATACAAACAAAAGCTGTGGACATAAGTTAGTGTGATGGGCCTGGGCTCAGTGCTGAATATCATAGAGGGGAAAAAGAAAGAAAGAACGAAGAAGAAGACGTGCTAGAAATGAAGCCCAGCTTTTCTCAGCCTCAGATGTCCTGGGCTCTTTCTACTCTCTCTCTCTGCCTTGAGCTGGTTTAGGAGAGCCGCTTTGGGAAGAGACTCAGGAAGGACCTTCCCCCTGGCCAGGAGAGCACTTACCTTCTGCAGGAAAGCCTGTCAGTGTCCGGGGGTGACTTAAGAGACAGCGACTGATGTGAAACCTCAGAAAGCATCAGTGGCTTGGCTTGCAAACGATATAAGCATTTAGGGGCAAGAGGCTTATTATTATGTTGCTTCCTTATATTGTGTTTCCTTTCCAAAACCTCCTCAATAAATGATATTTTCATATTCATAAAAGGATGTTAGGAACTAAATAAAGGTAAAGGGGCAGAAGCCATCGCTGTACAGTCAAGAGGTATATGATCTTCCATTTATGTAATAGGAAACTGGTTACTAATGTACAGTCATATAGGTGTGTACATGGATGTGTACTACATGTATAATCTGCATTTGAGTATGAGGTTTTTTTTTTTTTTGTCTTTTTGAGACAGGGTCTTGTTGTGCAGTTCAGGCCGACCTTGAGTTCACTTTTGTAGCCCAGGCCAGTCTCGAACTCGCACCAATCCTCCTGCCTCAGCCTCCCAAGTGCTGGGATTACAGGCGTGCGCCACCACGCCCGGCTTGAGTATGAGTTTAAACATGCACAGGCAATTTAAAATTAGAGAGGATTTTAGAACCATAGTTATGGAGAACATAATAAAAGCAACCTCAGGTCTTAATGACAGATTCTAAAATGTCTTTAATAGAGAAATGCTCACTGCAGGGCTAAAGGCTGCCTTTTGCAAAAACCATGCAGGACCAGAAATGTATCTGAGGGCCCTCTCATAACATTTTCAAACAAAGACATCATGGTTGGCAGTTGCAAAGTCGTAAGCATTAAGGGCTAAGTTGGAAAATATTGAATCAAGCAGTTGGTTGGGAACACCACAAAGAGACCAGGGTGTAGTAACAATCACAATGACTTTTAAAAGATGAAACCCTATTAGATGTAGGCTTCTGTGAGAAAGACAGGCTTGGTGGGCAGCAGAAAGTGGATCTGTGTCATTAAGGAAAAAGTAAGGATAGTTTCAGATCTGGCTCCCCCAATCTACCTTTTTCTACATGGGGACAAAGGGATGAGTTGAATAGACAGTGCTCAACACAGCATGACAGGAGACGTGCCACTGCTCTCATCTGCGTGAGCTCGGACCCAGCCCCAGGCAACACTCTTGCCAAGAGTGGGCCCAGTGAGGCACTTGGTCTCTGCCAGCCTGCTCACTTCTGCCCTTACCTCTCACCCACACTCAGTCCTCAGGGTCTGCTCTGTAAGTTTTGCTCAGGATTGACGAAGTTTGTACAGGCTTCCCAAGTTCCACACTAAGTATTAAGGCACTTCGGACCCACAAGGCCCCTCTGCGGACACTGGATGAAGACAGTGACTCTGGCCTCCCTGTCCAGCGTGCACCTGATGGACACACCAAAAGGTGGGGTCCTTGGAGGAACAATTCTCTTTCAGCCCCCAGTGCCTTTGTTCTTCCAGGATTGCCTCACCTCTTGGATTCATTTATAAAATGCCTGTGAAGGTCAGCAGCCCAGCGCAGGGCCTCTGCAGTGGATTTACCCTCAGTCCTGTTCTCCAGGAGCCCACAGACAAGGAGCTACACGTGTACAGAAATGTCTGAAGAAGGAGGCAGAATAGAGGTGGCAGAAACTAGGTGATACAGGAGTATTTCCATGTGGCCCCCAACACGGAGTGGTGACATGGGTAGGGGGACACAAAGGCTTTGGAAGGAACAAATATAATTCACATAATATGGGATTGGAGCATTATTAACCTTATTTATTCTCTTTACTATTCAGCCACCTCCCAGAATACCCTAGTAGATTTTGTGGCTCTTGCCTAAAAGCCTGTGAATAATTCTAATGATTGCCTAAGGTCCATTCTTCTTTGTGACCCCAGAGTAAGGAACTGCTAAGATTTCTGACAGGACCTTCCTACCTTCCCCGAAATGCTGAAATCCAGCAGAGAGGACCTTTTGGAGTTTCTTGCTGCTCTCCTCAGTAGAGGGAGACACGCCTCTGTCCTGCTGGGGACAGGCAGTGCCTTTCCAGGGTGGCTCAGTCCAACAGCCCCGGGACTTCTAGGCTGGCACTCCTGTGGCTTTTACATCAAAGCAAACCTACATTTCCAGTAGTGCAGTCTGGAGGTAACGACAGAAGCCCTGTTACTACTCTCCAGCTTTTGAGAATCAGAAGCAGCCCTTTGACGTCAGAGGGACTGAGGTTGGGATTCTGGGTTTGCCACTTGCCTCCGAATGACGTTGGGTAAGGCACTTTAATATTTGGCCTTCAGCTTTGTCTCGTCTGTCAAATACAGGTAGGCAAAGGTTAAGTGAGGTCAAGCTCTGGGAACATAGCTCTGTGGCCCCTCCTGTGCACCTCCTGTGAGTAATGCTGGCGATTTCTCAGTCGGCCAGAAAAGAAAAGCAGCCATAGTCTACAGTGGCCTTTGCCATCTTCATCTCATTTTCTTTCTGCCCCAGTCTGTGCTTCAGGGATCCTCTGCTATGGCTCTCACTCACAGAGGAGAAATGCAGAGGGCGGGTGTGCTGCCTTCTGCTTAGGAGGGGGCTGAGCAGAGACAGGGAAACCTAGCATTGGGGATGGGGGTGACCAGAAACCTGGGGTGTCCTGGTGTAATTCCAGAAACTTGGTGTGTCTAGTGGGGTGGTGTAGAGATGTGGGGGCTGGGAGATTTTGAGTTATTAGAGAGAATGGCAGGGGGTGGGAGGGAGGGAGGGAGAGAGACAGAGCCAGAGAGCCAGATAGAGAGATAGAGAGATAGAGAGAAAGGCAGAGAAAGAGGCAGAGAGGGAGAGAGAGAGAGAGAGAGAGAGAGAGAGAGAGAGAGAGAGAGGCAGGCAGAGAGAGGAGTTTATCAAAAGAAAGAGAAGAAGATGCCCTATGGAAGATAATAGCTTCAGTTAAGTTCTTTGTCTCTTCTTCCACTTTGTGCATTAAAAAACCAGAGAGGGAGAGAAAAAGGAAAAGCAAGGGTGAGGATGAAGGAGAGGGAAGAGGGGCAGGAAGAGCCGAGGGGCTGTGAGGCGGTATCCTCACAGAAGCTCAGTGGGACAAGAGTGCCTTGGCCCGCTGTCTTCCCCAGCAGGGGACAGCGCCCTGCCCCCTCCCTCCCTCCCATTCTGGCTGATGAAGAGTCGGAGCAGCTTTGGCACACTTCTAGGGGACAGTCGGAAAGTGACAGCTGCTCCGCCACCCTGGGAAGTTCAGTCTGGACTCCTGGGAGTTTCTTCAACCTCTCTGTGGAGGTCAGCCAGCCCGCCTGCCTGCCAGCCCCTCCTGGGCCCACTTGGGCGTCAGAGCCGCGGTGACAGTCCAGCCTGCTGCCGTGCAGAGATTTGCTCTGTGCATATCTCTTTGTCTTACTCCTGCCTGTAAATGGTGGCAAACAGACATTTTGGGAAGGAATGAAACATTGTGAATTTACAGGATATCAAGCACTGTCATGGCAAATGTAGATCAATTTTTAATTTTTTCCTGGCTTTATTTTATTTGTACCATGGTACCTACTAGTCGTATAGACAGTTCAGGGTTAACTCTGTACAAAATTGAATGCGGTTCACTCAAATCTGAATTTAATAACTGCAGGTGGATGGAAATAGCACTCTTGATGAAACCCTCTGTCTCTACAGCAGTATAGGAGAAAGGACGGGGTGGGTTCAAGGCATTGGCTCCTGATTCCCCTTTGGTGTCTGAAATTAAAGACAAGGATGAAATAGGTGTGAGGGCAAGAAAAGCCTTCCTCTGCTCCTGCCGGGTCCTTCGTGCACTGCGCTCCAACCCAGATGCAGCTGGAGGGCAAAGCTGCTGCCAAGTGCCGCCGTGCTCACTGCCGCTCTCTGCGTGAAGGAGCCAGCTCTGCTCGTGTGTGTGTGTGTGTGTGTGCACATGAGAGACACACACAGAGACAGAGACAGAGAGAGATACACATAGAGAGACAGAAGAGAGACAGAAGGAAAGAGACAGAGAGATACACACAGAGAGACAGAGAGACACACACAGGAAGACAGAGACAAACAGAAAGAGACAGAGATAGAGAGAGACACACCTAGAGAGATACAGAGAAAATGTACACAGGAAGACAGAGACAGAGAGACAGACAGAAGAGAGAGACAGACAGAGAGACAGAGAAGAGGACAAGGACAGAGAGACACACATGGAGAGACAGAGACAGAGAGAGACAGAGAGGTAGAGGCAGAGACAGAGAAAGTGAAAAAGAGAGAAAGAGACAGATAGATACAGTGACACAGACCCAGAAAGAGTTAGAGACACAGAGACAGAGAAAGAGATAGAGACAGAGAGAGTGAGAAAGGAGAGAGAGAGGAGGGAGAAAAGGAGAAGAGAGGAGAGAGAGAGGAGAGAGGAGAGAGGGGAAGAGAGAGACAGAGGCAGAGAGAGAGAGACAGAGAGAGAGAGAGAGAGAGAGAGAGAGAGAGAGAGAGAGAAAATAGGAGAATACAGCTGGGGAGCCACTTGTTCCCAGGGTGTGAGAAACTGCCTGAATGTTCCTCAGGGCATGATTCAGATTTCCTACCTGGGCACCAGTGTGTGTGCCCAGGTCACTCCCACACACTGCCAGGTGGAGGAGCAGCCTGAGGCTCCCTCTGTGTGCTCTCTCCACCTGCCCTCAGGCCTGTGCGTGCGCACACCACCCATCATCACAGCCCCTGCTGCCCGCGGCCCCATCTACTCTGCAGGAGGGGACGGCCCCCTACTTCCTGAAACCCCTGGACAGTCTTGTCTGCCCTCTCAACTGGACTTGTGCTTCTATTCGATGTGGTGGATTGATTAAATAAATGCTCTTAGCCCTATAATTTCATGCACACAGCTCCTCATGCTGTGGAAATAGCTGCTCTTAGATTTTTCATTGTAAGTATATTGCCCAGATTGCCCACAGGGAAAGAACTTTGTCTAATTTTAATAGAACAAGTGCTTATTTAGTTATTTAGTTAAAATGGTCGACAGTGTTGTTCTTTGTCCCCATTTTCTTATGTATATTTCACAGTACACACTAAAGACACTTTGGAGATGGAGGGTCCATGGTGTGGTGCAAGTTTCCATTGTAATCCAGCACTCAGCACCACGAAGCACCTTCTTTTTCATCCCCACTGCACCTCCTCCGTGTCTCTGGTGATCCTTCCCCAAAGAACAGTGTTGTGCTTGCCCCTCCCCCAAGACCCAGATTCTCACTCCTGGGACGTCCTACTCTGCTGCCTCGCAGTCACCACTGACCTTGGACTTATCAGGAAACCTGGCTGGGGAAGCCCCTTATTCCTTCGCTTCTCCTCCCCGCCCCCCAATTTTATGCTTTCTCGGTTGCAGATTTGGTTAGCTCCCGTCATTCATCTAGTTATTTGTAATCGTATCTGCTTTGTCACTCATCCTACTAAAGACAGATAAAGAAAGTCCTTGGAGTGAGTTCACCTGGTCTGTTTCAGAGTCCTTCCTTTTGGAAGCTAGTGCCCCTGCTAGCCTTTGATGTGAATGTAGTATATTCTTGCCTGGTTCTTAGGACATTGCTTCCCTGAGTAGTGTCACTGACATATCCCTTCTCATACCTCATGGTCTTGGTGCACCTTGCTGAGAAAAATCAACACTCTGATGTAAGCGTCCATATTTATTCTCATCCATTGGCTGTACGTTTCTCTGTTGTTCCATGCCCAGCTCATCTCTGCATTGGGAATTTGGTTGCTGCATTACTTTTCCTGACACTATGATATCGAGTCATTCACTGATTCCTCAACATTGATTTCAAGATGACAACTCTAAAATTTTAACAGTAACCAAAATTCATTCTCTTTCCCAGCTCAACCCTTCCTTCTGAGGTCCCTGTTCCATTGTCCTGGAGACTCAGGCGGCAAGCCTCCTGTTTCCTAGTATTCTTTACCTGGTTCCTCAAGGATTCTGTGGAGCCTGTCTTTGCAGTGCTTTTGGATGACTCCAATTATTCTCAGGAAAACAGTAGCACCTTCTGGTAAAATGCATGGGCTATCGCCAAATGGCCTGGTGTTGTCGCCAGTTCCTCCTCAGGGGAACTTCGATAAATTATATAACCTTTGAGTCTTAGTTTCTTTACTTAGGAATAATGAGGAATCATAGTGTAGCTCTTTCAAAATTTTGTTTTCAGAATTAAATAAATGAATAGTTATGTTATTTAGAACAGTGCCTGGCATGTTGTAAATATTCAGCAAATGTGAATTGTAACAATTACCTCTATCTCGGCTCTCATTTGGGACATTTTGCAGGGACACGGTGTTTGGCAGTGTCTGTGTCTGAAGGTATTTTTGATGGTCATGAGTAGGAATGAGGGAAATGCATGTCATTTAGTAGGTGGTGGTCAGGGACAGTGCTGAACATGTTACCACGTATGGGACAACCTCCTCCCAGAGTCAGCTGGCCGTAGATGCCCAGGTGTGGAGGCTGAAGAATCCCACTGTCTCTCTGGGCTCCAAACAGCAGCCATTTCCCCAAGTCACAAGCCAGTCCCCATGTCTGCCTTTCCATCTGCCTTTCCTCATTCCCCAACTCCTTTGAAGGATCGTTTTCTTACAGGGTTGCAATTGAAAACTGATTTTGATGGCTCTGCAATCTACATATCCTGCATTCTGATTGTGGCTCTCGCAGTTTACAGAAAAATCTCTCCCCTTCTCCCAATATTGGAAAATGTTGAAGGCACAAAAGATGGAGCGTTCCTCACCTCTCTTTAAATGACCTCCCTTCCTCAGCGTTTTTATTGACGCCTGCCTCCCGTTTTCACTGTCTCCCTCACCCAAAGCCCCCACTTCCTGTCTACAGCAGTTTCTGCCTGTTCTTCCTCTGTATGTTTTGCCCTGATCCGCGCTTCCATCTTTCCTACTCTCGCTTGCTGCAGGCCTCTCGCTGGCTTCCCATCCTCCACACAGCTGCCGGAATTGTCTTCATTAAACACTGTTTTCCTCTGCTCAAGAATCCATAGTGGCTCTCTATTACTGTTTATTAGCAGAAGGAAATCCCCCACGAGGCCCTTTGCTGCCTGACCTTCCTCCTACCTCTGCTAAGCCTCACCCCAACAGCCGCCTGCTTGCCTCTGTGCTTCTCCCCCCTGGAAGGCCCGGGCACCCACCTATCTGGACCGCTCTTCTCCTCATTTCTAGGCCTTGCAGGGTTAGCATTTCCTTTCTTAGAAAGCTTCTTCTCCTTGCTTGCCCAACCATGTCTATTATCTCTTTCAAATTCTTGCTCAGTTTTGAACTTCCCTAGACAAGCCTTTTGAAAAACCCATCAGATTCTCCCTGTCCTGTTAGGCAGTCTCATTTTGGACTCAAGTATTTATTAAGTGCAGCCCACCATAATTTACACTTGCTGATGTATTTGAAGAATCGCAGTATTTTTCAAGCTTCTTCAAATGTGTATGATTTATTCTTTCTCTTCTTCTTTGCTAGCACTTCTCTTCTTTTTAAAATTAATTCTTGGGTTGGGGAGATAGCTCGGTAGAATAAGCACTTGCCTGGCTAAGCACAGGGTCCTGAGTTCAATCCCCAGTACTGCAAACAAATAAATAAATACATAAGTAAATAAAATAATAAAATAAAATAAATTCCTACAGCCCCATAAAGTGCTCAAAATATACCAGCGCTTCAATAAATAATGCCTCTATAATTGTTCCCCTGAACTCAGAGCCAAGTGGGAACATATTTGCTCTCCCAGGGTATATTTTGTGGGTGACTTAAAATGACTGTTCTCTCAGTTGTCTTGGTAGTGGATGATGGTGGCAATGCTAGTGGAGAAGGAAAAAAAGGAGAGGGAGGGAGAGGAGGAGGAGAGGCCGGAAGAAGAGAAAGAGAAAGAGAAAGAAAAGGACAGAAATTTAGGTTTGCCAAATCCAGACAACAAAAAGACCACTCAAAACTTTGCAACAGGGGAAGAGCTATGATTTAAGTAAAACACACCAGTGCCATGTCCTGGGCACCTAGGAGTAGGCCCTTGATGGGGATAAAGGCGGAGTGGGAAACCCTCAGATAGGAGTCACTCGGGGTGTTTTAGCCAGTGAGAGTGACACCTAGTTTTGCTTTAGCATTGTGCTACCAATAGCATTTTAAGTATATCTTAAATATAGTCTTTGTTTTCTGAGGTAGATGGTATGATTCTGAAAGGAAAACCTCTTCCTACTCTGCTAGGGAAGGCTTTAGGCATTACCTGTCCATTTCCATGTACTTTTGAAAAAAATTTTTTAAACAAATTTAGTTGCCACTGTTAGACTCTTATTAGTACAGCTGAGCCTAGAATTAATCAGAATTATTGCTCTTTTCATTTTATCACAATCACTACATTTTATTCCCAAACTCAGGTGCTAATAGGCCTCTTTCTAACCTGGAGACCAGCCTTGTCCAATAGATTTTTCTCCATGATGAAAATAATCTGTATATTTCCATCCTAATATAGCATCCACCAGCTACATGTCTGTAGTGAGATGATTAATTTAATGATTAGATTAATTTAAGAATTTAAATTTAAATAGTCACATGTGCCTGCTGGTTTCCATGTTGGACATACCTGTTCCAAATTCACTCTTGTGAAATGCTGTTTAGTGATAGTAATTTGCCTAATCTTGGCTTTTACATGGCCCCTTCCACCAGAAGAGAGGTTACCATATGCTGTGCCATGGGAATTTAGAATAGTGAAGGATCTTGTTGTAGATGAGCCTCCACAGAATGGGCCAGCATCAAGAAAGATGAGATAGCCAGGCATGGTGGTGCATGCCTGTAATCCCAGCACTTGGGAGGCTGAGGCAGAAGGATCGGTATGAGTTTGAGACCAGCCTGGGCTACAAAAGTGAGCTCAAGGCCAGCCTTATCTGCATAGCAAGACCCTGTCTCAAAAAGAAAAAAAAAAAGAAGAGATAGTTTTCTATGTTGGTAAAAATTATGGGATTTCCTTAACAATTTGAGTATGTATACATGTACCTATGTACATATGCACAGCTGTGCATGGTACAGATGATAAGATTGATTGATTGTAGTACTAGAGACTGAATCCAGGAACTTGAACATGCTAGGTTAGCACTGCATGACTGTGCTATCCTCCTGACCCTTATGTAAAATGATGGCTGAGTATACCCCACTGAGTATGTAAGATGAAATAATCCAGACACAGAAAGATGATTACTGCATGCCTTTATTCCCTGTAGACGCTAAACATCTTGATCCTGGAGAAGTGGAAAGTAGAATTGTGATTACTAGGTGTTGGGTGATTGGGGGTGGGAATTTGGGAGATAGTCAACAAAAACAGATGATTTTGGTTGAATAAGAAGAATAAATTAAAAATATTTATTATAAAGATGATTACTACAGTTCATAAAATATTGTGTGTTTGAAAAATGAGAAATGTAGATATTTTAAATGTTCTCATCACAAAAATGATAACTACCAGAGGTCATCTATATGTTCACAAGCTGGAGTTTGTTCCCAGTGTCTGCACTGAAGAACATTATGCTACACACAATAAATATGTACAATTTTATCTGTAAATTTAAAAAATAAAATATTTTAAAAAAGGAATGACCTAATTGCTGTCTTGAAAGTTGTCCAAGGTGGGAGTTATCTGTGGTGGAGGTGCTGCCAGCTCCCAGATCTCTCTCTGTGGGGCTGAACACCCACATTTGGGGAGAGGGAAGAGTCTCAGCTTTTCCTGTCACAGGAAGGCAGGCCTGTGAGGGAGGGGAGTAGGAGGCTGACCCTGAAGGAGCCCAGCTGCCACTCAGGTTTGTACGCAGAAGGCTCTGTTATGGTTTATATCTACTTGTCCCCCAAAGTCTCATGCAGTTATGGGGCAGGGACTTCTAGAGTTTGAGACTTGACTGATGATCCACTGGGATTTGTGTTTTAGTACTGATGAGATTATGGGTCTGAGTACTGCTGGGAATTATAGGTGTGACCTGAGGTGGATAGCCTAAGGCAGAGAGCCTGATATAATTTAAAAAGAGACAGACACATGCTGTTGCTCTGCTGCCATGGTTGGTTGGCTGCCTCTGTTCAATTTTGTTGCTGTTCTGCTGCCATGAACTGGGTGCTTTCTGCCCTGTTCCACTCAACCTAGGGCCAGCCAAATATGGACAGAAACCTCCACAAAGTGTGAGCTAAATAAACCTTTCCTTCCTTCATTTTGACTGTGGAGTACTTGTCCCAGAAATGAGTAAAAAGTAACTCAGACAGGCTCTAAGCTAGTAAACATCTCAGTTCAGCCAGACTTTTACCATGTGGCCTCATGCAAGCTGATCAGCAAGGTGTTGTGAGTTCATTGCATGCTTTTACCTTTAATTTCCACTGAGAGACAACTCCGAAGTTCCTCATGGTTGAAACACAGCCCCGTCTCTCTCTCTGTCTTTCTTCTCTCATGTCACTCACTGTGTGTGCACATACATATGCATGCATCATATAATTTAATTGTCCTAGGTAGTGTTTCCTCACATAACCTACCTCACTTCACAACTACTAGCTGTGGGGCTGGCCCCTCTGATGGATTCCCCAAATGGGTGGCTTGTGGCAGAAAGTGGCAGAATTCCAAGAAAAGAGTGAATGAAAGCGACAGGATGATGGTGTGATGTGGTGTGCTCTGACCTTGCCTTTGCTAGATTCTTTTTTCTTTCCTTGTTTGTGTTTTCTGTTCAACTTGAATCTTAATCTAATTTATTTCGTTTTGTCTATAAGAAAAAAGATATACTGAACTCTTGAACTTATGGTATGTAAGTTGAAGAATTAGCATCCTCACACTAGGTAATGTGAGGCTGTTACATATGGACATACAAGGGCAGAAGAAAGGGATTTTCTAACAAATTCAACCTTTACCTATAGGATAAAGGTGATGATTTTGATTTTTTGAGTTTGAGGCCAGAGAAACTCTGGAACAAGATCACCTCGAGAGGGGCTGTCTAAGAGACATAGGTACTCTTCTTCTACGTGAACATCGATCCTTTTGGCCTTCACTGCCATGCACACCTATGGGAAGTAGGTTTTACCCTGTGGCTCTTGCTGCCCAGTTCTCAGGAGACACTCCCGGTTTGCTCCTGACGTTCAGCTCATTGCTGGGCAGATAGATGTGACAGCGCATGGGGCATCCAGAGCCCATAGAGAAGAGACAGTTGGAGGCAGCCACTTGGACAGTGAGACACTTGTTTTCACAGGGAGGTTTTAAAAACAGAATGAGGGTGGGAGCATTCAGGGCAGCTGTGACAGAGAGCAAGAGTTACTGCCCTGATAGGAGATTCTTGCAAAATTTTCTCTCAGGAGTATGGATCTGAAGAACATAACTCAAGTTACTATGAGTTGTCTTTTAAATCAGAGATCTAATGAGGCCTGCCTCCTCGGAAGCCTTTAAGGGCTCATTATTGTGTGCGGAGTGAAGTCCTGCTTCCTTCTCTGAAGTGCCTCGGAGTTGCCCTTTGGCTCTTCCCAGCCTCTACAGTCTTCTGTCCTCTGAGCCGCCATGTCCTGTCTCCTCTGCTCCAGCTCATTTGTATCCTAAGTATGCATGCTCACCCGGCCTCCTTGATTTTTCTCAAGCTTTTCCTTGGGTCAGGTGAAACCCCACAGCAGCTGTCAGAGTGGAGCCGTTCTATAACGTCCATTCCAATCTCACTTCCTATGAGAAGCCTTCCCATGCCCTTCAAGCAAGGTACATATTTTCCTTCCCTGCATTCTGACATAGCACTCTGTATTCCCACTGGCATTTGGGACCACTAGTCTTGCTTGGATTTATTAATATATGTAACGGATAGCACTGCACAACCGTGGGCCCCTGGAGGGAGGAACAAGCTGCATCTTGTTCATCTATATGTTCTGCACAGAATCTAGAACAGTGCATTATACACAGCAGGCACATTGAATGGAATTCTTGTCCACTAACTGAAACTGCTGGCAGCTTCTATTCAAATCTCCACTGGCCATGTACATCTGTTTCATAGTTTCAAGGTACCATGTGTTATGTACAGGCTCAAATACCAGATTTGGTGCAGAAAGTTGCTGCAGTGTGCAAGACGGACTCTACCCTGTTCTTCTCAATACCATTCCGATGTAAATCTAAATTTAACTAAGTAGAAAAAGTACATTTTGCTTCTGATAGAACTGGTTCAGCTTGTTTCTCATTCTCTGAAGACATCAACTAAAAGCTTTGGATTTGGGGGCCCTACACGTTTGACTCAGTTCAAACAGAGTGAAGGTGACTTGACAAAGACCCTAGCCCAACTCGCAGACAGGCCTATGGTGAGACTTCCATCTTTTTTTGTTAATCTTACAGCATCTTTAATGTTGCTTCAAGGTACTGGCTTTGAAACACCATTTTATTGAATGTGTTTCTTTGAGTGGTCCTTAGGTTTATCTGCAGGTCAAATCCTCTAATGAGATACAGTGTGAAAATCTCTCTACTACCAATGAATGCTAAACCTAAATGTGTGACCCGGTTATCTCAAATAATGTTCAGTTGAATAGAATGCTTGAACTTCAAAATATATGATCAGATTATTGACAGTTTATTGTAATGTTTCATTACTCTTTGATTCCTTAAAGGTTATATTGCCAAAATTCACCACCAACTTTGCCAATATTTTTTCCCTCCCTCCCTCCGTCCTTCCCTCCCTCCCTCCCTCCCTCCCTTGACAGGGTCTTGCCCAAATGCTGAGATTACAGGTATGTGCCTCTCATCTGGCAAATTTTCTTTTCCTGTAGTAGAACACAGACAAAGGCTTAGGTATTTGGGGTGAAGGCCATGTATGTGTACCTGGAAGGACCAAAGTGTCCTGACATGAATTTATCCCTCTTCCTGTCCTGCGTTGTCATGAAGGCGTTTCTCTAAAGTGAAGTTGTTCACTATTGTCATGGACGTCAGACTCAGTTGTACAATTTTCCTTCACTTTTGCAGTAAGCTCTGCACCATTTATGTTGCAAGATGTTTTTCCTTCAAAGAAGAAAAAGTCCTTTTCTCCTATGGTTGTGAATGTCCCTCGCTATTTCCCTAGAACTTGGATTGAGTTGAGTCTGCAGATGGCCACTGGTACATGTGAGGATGACAGCAATCCAACTATAATGATTGTTATGCTCTGTCAAGAGCTGAGGAGGAAGGACAGCTTGGAGCATGGCAAAGGGAGTACTCATGCTAACCCAGTGTGCTGGCTCCATCCTTTCTGTTTCCACCTGCGGTGAGACATCAGGGGCCAGCAGTGCCACAGACCTGGCTCCAGCACTGTCTACCTTTGCCAGTGCCTTTTGTTCTATCATTTAGCAAATTATCTTCAGTTGCTTGTGCTGATTTTTTTTTAGGGTCCAGGTAAGATGTTCAGAAATAAGGTCAGAGTGAGTTAGGCCTGGACTGCATGGGCAGATGATACCCGAAAGATACAATAATAGAATGTTAGTGCCCAGGGGGGACAACTCTGCATGTGGTTGAGAACACAAAGGTTTGTGGGCTAAGCAAATACCAAAGTATAAATTTAGTAGCTGATCTGGGGCCTGACTCAAGCAACCTAACTCTGTTTGAAAAACGAGGTCTTTTAAGCATCAATGGTCTATGCATTTCTTGAATCCTCCTCCCCACTTTGATCAGTAGAATGCATTGGGATATTTGTTCCTAGTCTGTGTACATTTGTTATGCACCCAGGAAAACAGAATTCATACCAGGTTGTTCATAAGAGAGGATTTAGTGTTGGGAATTCATTAAAAGGGATAGAAAACTATAAAAAGATGAATAGGACATGACTGACCCTACCTGAAGCTCTAGATCAGCAAAGCAGGAGGCCAGAGAAACCTTTGGATCATGTGAAACAGGGTAGAAGTTGACCACTAGGACCTGGGACAAGTGATGGCTTCCTAGGAGAGAGCTGAAACCACCAGCCCCTGGGAAGGGATTAGATGACTAAACCAAAGGGAAGGGCAGCAGCATGCTAGCTTTTCCCCTGCTACAGCATCTTCATCTCTTGCCCGCACATGTATTGTTTAGAATTAGCCAGGACCCATGCAGCAAGGGAGCCTGGGAAATATGGTTTGCAAGGCTTTTGCCTCCTTTGATACCCAGTAGTGTAAAGAAAGACTGAGGACAGATTTGAGAGCAGACAGGCAAATTGGGGCAGATTGTTTTGTGTAGGTGATGGTAACAATATTTCTTTCTCACGTTCTCCTCTGCAGGGTGACTTGACACTCCGCGTCTTTGGGTGGAAAATCTAGTTTTTTTCCCCTTACATATGGTTAGCTTTATAACTGCTTTGACTAATTAAGTATGGAGAAAGTGAACAGAGGTGACTTCCAAGCTTCTGAGAAAAGAACAAGCAGTTTCTAGCTGGTTCTCTTGGTTCACCTGCCTTCTGGATGTCCAGCTGCCATGCCATAGTGGAGGCCATAGTGGAGACCCTGTGCCCCTGAGGGTCTGCTGGCAATAGTCCCAGCTCTGGCATGATTGCAACACCAGCCCTTGGGGTCAGTTCACAGATATTTACCTCTTCCCCAAAGTCATGGAACTCAATCAAGCTGTGCCCCATCTAAAACTTAGAATCCTCAGAATCTGTTAGCATAATGAATTTAATATATGCTGCTAAATTATGAGGAAATTTGTTATACAGCCCTCAAAACTAGAACTCCAGTGGCCAGTGTATTTGTTTAATATTTAATTATGTGTGCATACTGTTTAATAGGTTATATTTGTTATGAAAGAATACACAGAAGTAAAAATTAAAAATAGGTAAAATAAAATGAAATGTAAGCAGAAATTCTAATTCTTTTGTCATTCACACCCAGTCTGTAGGGAACTGGAGACCACACACTGTTAATATACATCAAATGCATGGTCATAAAAGGATAAAGATATGCATGGTCTTTTGCTTGCTTGCTTGCTTCCTTCCTTCCTTCCTTCCTTCCTTCCTTCCTTCCTTCCTTCCTTCCTTCCTTCCTTCTTTCCTCGTCCTCTGTCTGTCTGTCTGTCTCTGTCTCTATCTCTGTCTCTCAATTCTGAGCATCTAATTCAGGGCCTTGTGCATGCTGTGCAAGTGCTCTGCCACTGAATCCCATTTCCAGCCCTGTATGGTCTTTTTTTTTTTTTTTTTTTTTTTTTTTTTTTTTTTTTTTTTTTTTTTTTTTTTTTTTTTTCAATTTTTTTATTGTTTAAATTTAACAATGGTTATATTACATATGTTCATCATCAGATCAGTTTAGATTAATACATATAGGTATATAAGATTGATCAAACAATTAAACATTAACCTTTCTAAATCCACATTACTTTTTTTTTTCTTTTCCCCCTTCTTCTCTTTGAAAGTTGACATATTGTATATTGTCCTCACAATCATTCTGTAGAGTGCAGAGTGTGGGCATGACCCACCTCCCTATTGATGTTGCATAGACAAAAGAAAGAAATAAATAAAAAAAAAAGGAAAGAATATACTTCTCTTTGGACTAAGAGGAAGCAGATACATATACAGTCAAAGGTTTTGCAATTGCAGTGTGCCACCAGTGAAGCTTGTGACGTTGGAGGCTATTGAATCTAAGCCTCCTAAAGCTCATCTCACCAATCTAGCTCTGCGTTCCATGCATTGTAATTAAGGATTTTTTTTTTCTTGCTGGGTGGTCAAGG
>PVJA010015649.1:0-21454 GCA_004027025.1 Myocastor coypus
ACTGCACTGATTTTCAACTCAAGAGCATTGTTTCAATAGATGAACTATTCAACTGAAGACCAAATAATATACTGTCATCACCATGCTGAAATTCATCTGCAAGAATTTAACACAGTTCTTAGGCTCTACTTTTTTTGAATTATAAAAAGTATAGAAATCTAATTTTCATTTTTAAATAATGCATTAATGATACTATCATTTCTTTCACACTTTTCTTTATAATTTCCTCTGTATCTAATGTAGAACCTGATTCTGGAATTCAGTTGGTGCAAAACTGATAACATGTTTGAGCTCCAGATCCTTAACTTCACTGATAGAAAATGATACTAATAGGTAAGAGTACTAATAGGTAATAGTAAAGAGTAAAGAGAAGGATAAGTGATGGTTATATTCAGAATACTCAGTTTTCACTGCAGGAATATTCCTGAAGCACTTATGTCCCTAAAGGAGATAATAGAAGCTAGAAAACAGACAAAGTCAAGATGACTTCTTTTTAACTCACTGATAGGTATGTGACAGAAAATCACAAGCATGTATTCGAAACATTCGGGCCTGTAGTTGTCTCACTGTTAGACTGAGGACCATCCTGCGAAACAGTTGAGCAAAGAAGGGAGAGATATACAAATACATATTTTAATTAAACTAATGAAATATTTTCCTGGTATAATTGCAATACTGCTTTAAGTAGGGCAGGATCTTCCTTTCATCCAATGATGGGAAATATATTAAAATTCTCCTTTCCTTCTGTTCAAAGGAAGAGGTAAATCACATAAATGGTTTCAGTTCCTATGAGAAACATTAACTCAAAGATTTACAAAAATATTTGATTTAACTAGTTTTTAAAATTATGCTCATGAATCAGATTTAAATTTGATATTTTTATTAAGTAAAACACCTAATGAACACTGTTTAATCTAATAGTGCACTACGAGGTTAGGAAATGTTGATGGAGTGTGTAGCTCATATTAGCTGCTCTGTAGTAGTGACAATATTACAGAAAGAGTCGACATTTACTTTGCTCTTGCTAGGTAAGGTGTTGGAAGATAGATCTCTATGGGTCTTTCCAGTTTGTGTATAGTCATGCTAGGTACTGATTGTTTCCTGTATGGAGCTGTCTTTTCAGAATGATGAATAGTGAATAGCTATGGACCCTAGCAATGGTATCTCCTTGTAGAATAAAGGGCAGGCATATTCATTGCTTATTACAAGAGATTCAGGTTTCCTCAATTCAAAATCTTTCATCTATAATGCACCCTATTGCTGGTGTCATCTGGCCCATTATTTTTTCCTGTGAGAATCAGGGCTCACAGAAAAGGCATCTAAAATGCTGATATTTCAGCTGCTATTATTGTTTTTGGGTAATAAATCACCTTTCCTCACTGACGTGAATCTTGTGTCTTTGACCAGCATTCATACAACTATGGCATTGTACTTTTAGTTTTTGGCAAGAGACCCTATACCGTTCACTTAAAAAAAAAATATTTCTTCATTTAACCTTCTAAATATTTGGAAATTTTACAGGTGTAGAAAACTTCTATCTTGAAAATCTAGCTTTTCTTTTATTTTAAGCACTTACTTTTATTATGGCCTAGAAAATAATTGTCATAGTCTAATTTTTCTGAGTAACTTCAGTTAGAACTTCATTCGCGGAAAGGCTTTCCTATTCTTTTTTGGTCTACTGTGTTTCTAGGTGTTTAACATGGTATTGTGAGGTGGGAGGTTTGGGGAGGAGCTGAAGTTCCGGGCTGCAGGATGTCTCTACAGTGATGTACAGTGATGTCCCTTGAATGTTTACATTTCCATTTAATCCTAGCCTCTGTGGCATTAGCTTTTTGATCCCTCAGGAGAGTGTGAGGTGCAATCACTCACAGTCTATTTCTAGCTTTGTTCCCTTCAGAAGGAATAGGAAACTCTGGCTGTTCTTCTGAGTGGTTTTGAGTGACTGATGTCAGAGTGAGCTGCTTCCTGCCCTACCCGTGGCATGTCAGCCAATGTCTTGCTAATATTCAAATATACTGATGACAGTGATATAAGAAGACTTCTAGGGCATCGCGACCTTCATCTTCTAGTGTTCCAGATAGGAAGCAAGATATAAATCCTTCTTGTGTGCCAAGTCTCCATGTTCAGTGATTCTTACATTACCAATAGCAACTTCCTGTTAGCACAAGATAGCCTTTTGTTGGGATGTTAATAGGTGTTCATGCTTCATTCTCTGGATACCATTTTACTAAAATACTAAAACCATGTTTGAGGTCATGGATGTTTTCCCAAATTTAAGGCCAAATAAACAGCAAACTAGTGACTTAAAAATACTGACAGACACATTTCGACTCAGTTCATTATGAAGTTTTATGTGTTCATTATTTACAGCATGAAGTTTGGTTTTGGTGTACTTGGATTAAGATGTATTTGACCAGACAGGTATGGTTGCACACAACTACAATCTCTGCACTCGGGAACCTGAGCCAGGAGCACCAGTGTGAGTTCGAGACTGGCCTGGACTACAAAGTGAGCTCAAGGTTAACCTGAACTGCATAGTGAGACTCTCTCTCAAGAAGACAAAAAAAGCTTTTGGCCCCAAACACTTTCCTTGTCACACCATTTCTGGAAGCCTAGCTTGAAAAGAATCTTCTCTATTTCCATGATATGATAAAGAGATGCAAAATGTTCACTTGGGGAAGTGAACCACTAGGTTTGAAAAGAAAGCACTGAGTATATCACCTCAGTGATGTGACATTTGCACTATAAAATGGCACAGTTCGTGTCAACTGCTACAGCGTGAGCTACTACAATTAGGTTTCTGCTGCATCTCCTACTTCAGCAACTACACAGGGAGCTTTCTCTGATAGGGATCTGTCATTCAGCTTTTTATTATTTGGCCTACAGTAGTTATTCTGTTGTTTGTAACTGAACAATTGCTGTGATGATGTCATTTTCTATTCACTGCTGTTTTCTGTTAAAATAACACTCATGAATTAGTGTGCATATAAAAAACTGGGTAGAACAGATTCATGAAAAGTAATTATAATTCTGATTCATAAGGTGATTCAAATGTCAGTTGTTCACAATAGTTACTAAAAGTTCACATAATAAACCAAGTTGATCTTTGGAAATAATATTTGCTACTTATCATTTGTATGTTTTCCAAGTGGATATAGTTGTTTGAGGTATTCTTGATAGTATATTTGAGCATATGCACACTGGAGCAATAGAATTAAATACATATTTGACTAGATTATATTGTGAACCAGCTCTCATATCTGGTTAGTTTCCAATCTGAGTAAGGAAAGAAAAAATATCCTTAAAGTCTCTAGGTGCAGGACATGAAATAAGAAGAAAATTTTGTATATTTTCCATTTTTCTCCATGCAACCAAACACATATAGAAATAGATCTCAGAAACAGTTTTCTACTATAGATTTGTGAGGCAAAGAGAAGTCTTCATAAATTGCACCAAAATTCTTTCTCTTTCATTGGATCCTAACTGTATCAGAAGAAATAGCTTTGTATGCTTTGATTTTTCTGAGTATTGGCGAGAGAAACTACCATATTACAAATTGCTGCTATTGTTCAAAGCCATCAGACAGACCATATAGAAATCTTGATATGAACACTTGAAAGATGCTTTTATAGTGATAACTACAGTGCAGGAAGATATAGTCCTTGTAAATGAATATAAGGTGTTGGAATGGAATGTTGTAGGCTATTCAAAACTCTCTATGACAGTTATGGCTTTGAACTTAACTCTGAACTTACTTTCAGAGATCATCTTGCAATATGACATATCATTTAGGTATTGATTATCTTAGAAGAGGATACTACCAAACCATTTATTATAAAAAAAATAATGGAAGGAAGGAATACTGAAACATACAGCACAATTGAAAACTATACAGTAGGCAATTAGTAGTTTGATAAGATAATCTTTCTTCAAATGATGCTCATCATAAATTAATATTTATTAGACACATTCTGGAAATAATAGATTAAATACATAAATGGAACATGAACCTAAATGTATGCAACAATATATATTTTCATATATCATATACAAAGTACACAAATAATAGACTCAAAAATAAGAAAGGGGCAGTAGTATGACAAAATAGAGATAAATACAAATAGTCAACAGTGGAGCTTTACTTATATCCTTATCAAACCTGAAAATTGAGGCAGATGAATAAGGAATAAGATTTGGTTAGCATGCTCAAATTTATAGTTATATATCCATAAGTGTTACATACATTATTTTGTTGTGGTTGTTTTGTTGTTTTGCTGGACTAGGGTTCAAACTCACAACCTTGCACTTGCCAGGTAGGCACTTGTGCCACAGAGCTATCTCCCTAGCCCCAACATACACTATTAATCACAGCTGAAGCTACAAAAGAAATTTCAATAAAATTAGACCATTATCCTATAGGCTTTTTTTGGTCATAACATTAAAATATAAAATTATGAAAGATGGGCTGGCGGGATGGCTCGGCGGTCTAAAGCACCTGCTTACTCAACTGCAGGGAGTGCGGTTCGATTCCCTGGCACCACGCGCTGCTCCAGGCCCACCCCCAGGGCAGGCTGAGCCGGACATAATAAAATAAATAAATAAATAAATAAATAAATAAATAAATAAATAACATAGTGAGACTGTCTCAAAAAAAAAAAAAATAAAACTATGAAAGATGAAAGAATGTCCTTATATGAACAAACTGAAAATTCTCAGCATTATATGAAAGAGAAAATCCTAAAAAAACCCAAAGTACTTATGATTGAAAGCAATAAATAAATGAATAACAATTACTCATTGTGTTTAATAAATTAACTTGCTTAATTAGTGAGGTGCAACCAAATTAGTATACAGAAAAATTTATAGTTTAAATATTCAATCAATAGTAATTAAAGAAAGTAGTCAAGGATTCAATATGAGACAAGAAGGAAAAGCAATAGAGTAAAGAAATAGCAAGTTAAAGAAAGGCATAACTCAGTGGCCCAGAGAATAAAAATAATACTTAATCTTGCAGATGTAAAAAGAGAAAAAGTATGAAAGACATTAAAATATACTCGTGTCAGTATTAATAAATTTTAAACTTTCTCAAGTTAGATAAATTTGTTGAATGTAAAGATGAAAACTTAATTTGATATTAACTAATAATGAAAATAAAATAATAATTAGAGCTCAAAAGGAAAAAGAATAAACAAATGCACAGCAAAAACAAATTGAACTTCAAGATTATACCTATCCATTTTATAAGTGAATATCACTAAATATTGAAGGGATAGTTTGTTTTATAATGTAAAGAGAGAGAGAGAGAGAGAGAGAGAGAGAGGTGCAAGAAGAAAGCTAAATTACTTGTAAGATTATTATAACATTGTCAGAACAAATAATAGTTTATGAAAATTGCAAACTTGCTTCACTTTATATGTAAAACCTGAATTTAAATACTATTTAAATAAATCCAGAAATGTGTAAAGAAAATATGTTCTAGTGAAGCACCTTTTGTTTACAAATATGAGAGTTGTTAAGCAGTCACTATACACTTCATCACTCTGTCTCATAAAGAGTATCTGATTGTCTTTTGGGTAAATAGAACAAAAGCTTTCTAAGGAATTCATCATATTTTTAATGATAAATCTATTGGAAAGTAATAAGAGAAAAATAATCCTGAAGATACAGATTCAAAACAAAAAATTGGCATTAGATTCAAAACAAAAGTTTTAAGATCAACTTGTCCAGAAATCTATATTTATGTCCACTCCATCAAAGACCATATATAATGCAGGGCAACAATGTGTAATGGGTTTTCCTATACATTTTCTCAGTGTTCCAGAATTACAAAATACTATTTTCTTTATCCATTGGAGCTGCTTCCCAGGACTGCTCATGTAGCTAAAGATTCTGAAAATTGAAATAATTCCTTGGAGGAGCACATCACATAGTCCTGCAGTGGCTCTGGTCTGCACAGCATGGTCTTCCTCAGTGCTGGCTGTACAAAAAGCAGATTAGTGAAGTAATTCTGTCGATTATCTTTACATGAGTACTAGGTATAAAACTGATGGAAAAACGCCATTCCATATGGGACAGATCATAAGAAGGAAGAAAAACTTCAGTTCCAAATAGAACTGCTCCTTTTTCTCCTCCTCCTTCTTGCTCTTCCTTTTTCTTCTCCTTCTCCTTCTCCTTCTTCAACCGGGGATCAAACTCAGGACCTTGCACTTTCCGGGCAGGCACTTAAGCCACTGCGCTATCTCCCCCGCCCTTAGTAGTTTTTCTACTAACAGGGTGTCTGTCCCTAAATAGGATATTCATTTTTTTTTTTTTTTTAGGGCTTCCTTGTTTCCATTATAATATGCACAAATAAACTAGATTCATGTTTCTCAAACAATATCAAAGGGACCATGAAACCTTCACAAACTCTTTCAAGTTTCTCTGGATAAAAATAAAATATGTGTAGTTTCCTAATTAAATTCCTGAATTTTATGTTTTCCTTCATTTCTTTTCTTTTTCACCTTTTGATAACTGCTGATATTTTCATGCTACCATATGTTAACAAATGACAAAATAAATGAGTCATATGAATAATAAATTTTAAATATGAACAAAAAGTGTAATTTTAATGTCAAATTATGTTTATTTGATTAATTTGTGCTTTTAGTTCATCTTAGTTCATTGAAAAAAAGTTATTTATTATTATTGGCTTTTTATAAGAACCTTATTGGCTTATGTCTTGTACTCTGAGCTACAATTTTGAAGCTAATGAGACTCAGTGTCACAACTATTCTTTTGAGAAAGAAGTTTCATACAATACAAAATAATGCATTGTATTAGTCAATTTTTACTAGAGAAAGAGATATAAAACAAGACATACGAACACATGAGAAATTACAAGATTGGTTTGCCACGGTCACCCACAAAGTTGATTAGGGTATCTGCACATTAGAGATAGAAGGGTCAGTCCAAGGTCTGGAGCTCACTTCAGGGCCCCATGCAAGCCATAGCAAGAAGCCAACCTATCTTCAATGGAAGGCTGAAGAGTCTATGCTGGAAGCCAATGGATTCATCTCCAAAATTGAAGAGTCTGTGCTAGAAGGCCAAAGAGTCTATGCCATGAGATGATGATAAGCCAGTGATGAAAGCCAGGAGAGGAGGGAAAAGCTGCAGGCAAAGACAGGTGATACTCCAAAGAACAGAATCGAGTCCATTCTTTCCCATGTCCCTTTCACATCGTCCAGGTGATAAGCTGAGCTCGCATAGGTATCCTGAACCCTCGGTTGTAGAGGTGCTGAGTTGATTTAGTTAGGCTTCTGAGTTTCTCCAGTTAATAATCAACTATTAACATCCACCCTTTGTCAACTGGGCAACCAGGTACATTTCTCCTGAGCTTCCTCCATTGTTTGTAGTAATCTATTTTCCCTTACCCTTTCCAACGTAGTGACTACTTTCTTACCTTATTTCTTGAGAGGCGGACCAAACAACTGTGTGGAAGTTCTAACTTTCAGTTAAATGATATCATTGTCCCCACCTCCTACACTGGAACTAAGACTTAACCCAGCAGGACATAAAGTAGTAGGAAAAGGGTGCAAATATTTTGCTAGTGGATTGCTTGTGTGTGGGGGGGAGGTAATGGGGAGTGGTATCATTTCCACTTTTGGCCCTTGATTCCTGGACCCTAAATCCTAGCTATGGGAGTGTTATGGTTTGTGTATAGGTGTCCCCCCCAAAGCCTCATGGAGTCATGGGGTGGCTTCTGGAATTTGTAATTGATTATTGTGGAAATGGGTGCTGCCTCTCCCCTGGGGCAGGTGATCTGCATTTCAATGTAAGGTAGGAAGAGAAGTTAGCTGCTTGAGCAGCTGCTAGCTCTCTCCTAGTGCTCTCTCTGCCCACTGCCATGGAAAGTTGCCCTCTGCCATGTGCCAGTCTTCTTTGAAGCCAGTCAAATATGAACTGAAACCTCCAGTAGCTGTGAGCTAAATAAACCTTTCCATACTTCATTTTGAGTGTTGGGTGTTTGTCTCAGCAACAAAAGAAGAGTAACTAAGACAGGGAGACACAGTATGCTATAGTGGGTGCTGCCTCAATGCATATACAACATTCTGAAGAACCTCACCTAAACCTTGAATGTTATTGCCACCAAACTGGTGCTGTAACTGTGTCTTCCAAAGACCATTCCATCTTTCAATCAACTGAACTGCTTCTGGGTGGTGAAGAACAGGGTAAGGCCAGTGAATTCCAGGAGTATGTGTCCCTTGCTTCACTTCATAGACAATAGAATGTTTGCATTGGTCAGAGAGGATGCTATGTGGAATTTCTTGATTGTGGACAAGGCATTCTTTGAATGCATAGGGTTCTGGCAGAATCATTATATGTAGGGAAAGCAAATCCATATCCAGAACATATATCTATGCCAGTGAGGACAAAGTGCCATCTCTTCCATGATAGATGTGGTCCAATATTATGAACCTGTTACTAGGTCACAGGTTGATCACCTTGGGAAATGGTGCCATATCAAGGACACTATGATGGTCTCTGTTGGTGGCACATTGGGCATTCAGAGCAGAGTTGCTGAGTGCATGCATAACATACGTCACTGCCTCTTTGGGCATTCTGTTCATGGGCCCTTTGTGAAAAGATGGGGGCAGCAGAAGAAGGAGGGTCATCACTACTCACAGAAGAAGTCATCACATCCACTTGATTGTTAATGTCCTTTTCTGCTGAGGTCACCTTCTGGTGAGTGTTTACATGAGAAACAAAAAGTTTCTCACATGAAGAGGTATGGCTACATACTTCTTCCCTAATTAACTTTGTTACTGATTTTCCTTCCAAGTTCCTGACCATCCAGCTAGAACATTGGCTATGGCTCATGAGTCAGGATGCAGACACACATCTGGCTGTTTCTGCTTCCAGGCAAAATGTGCTACCAGCTGCACTGTCCGAAGTTCTGCCCAATGTGATAGTTTTGCTTCTCCATTGTCCTTCAGGGATGTCCTAGAAAGGGGCTTGTGGGTGGTACTGGCCCAACGTGTGGAGCTATCTGTACACCAGGCCCTAACCCTCTCTTCCTCTGGCAGCTGATCATATGGTAACCCCCCCAAAACCATAGACACATGCTGGGAAGCAGAAAGAAGCATAGCAGATGGAGGTGCCCTCAGTATCTGGGCAACCTCCGCATGTAATTTACGTATGTCCTCTGCACCTGCCCTGGCTCGATCACACATATAGCATTTCTATGTAATGACAGGCTATTGCTGCACAATACAACCTTATGACATGGTGAATCAGATAATAGCCAGGTCATGGAAGACAACTCTGATCACATGGTAACCCGGTATCCCACTTCAAGCATTCAGTTGCCACTAAGTCCCCGTAGCAGGCCAAGAGCTGTTTGTCAAAGGGAGAGTAGTTGTCTGCAGATGGCGTGGCCTTGCTCCAAAATCCTAAAGGCCTCCACTGCAATTCACCTATGTCAGCCTGAAAGAGATTCCAAACAGTATCCCTGCCTGCTGCTGACACTTTAAGAACCATTGAATATATTGGTTCAGATGGCCACGGTGGCCTGGACCTGGGCGTGAACAGGGGCCTGGACCTGCTGCAGAGCCTTTTCTTGTTCTGGGCTCCACACAAATGAGCAGCATTAGGAATTGCCCAGTAAATTGTCCAGAATGAGTAATGCATTGCCTCCAAAATCCAAATTTGCTAACTAGGTGTAGTGCCTGTTTTTTTGTTTTCAGGAAAGTCATTTACGTGAATTTAACTTTTACCTTTGATGGAATATCTCTACATACCCCACAGCACTGGACCCCTAGATGTTTCACTGTGGTAGAAGGATCTTGAACTTTTTTTTGTCTTTTTGAGAGACAGGGTCTCTCTATGCAGTTCAGGCTGGCCTTGAGCTCACTGTTGTAGCCCAGGCTAGTCTTGAACTCGCAACGATCCTCCTGCCTCAGCCTCCCAAGTGCTGGGATTACAGGCGTGAGCCCCCATGCCCGGCTCCTCCGATCTTGAATTTTTATTGGATCCATTGTCTATCCTCTGGCTCTCAAATCCTTTACTAATAAACCCAGAGAGGTTGCTACCTGCTGCACATGTGGCTCAATCATCACAATATCATCCATGTAATGAGTCAATGGGATTGAAATTTTGTCAGAGAGAAAAGCAACCAAGAGTCCTGTGAACTAACTTGTGACACAGGGCTGGAGCATCATCAGTACAGCCCTGAGGTAAGGCAGGGAAGGTATGTTTCAAGCCTCGTCAGCTGAAAATCAATTGTTTCTGATTGTCCTTATGGACAGATATGGAGAACAAGGCATTTGATGAATCAATACTGCATACCAGGCACCAGGAAACGTGTGAGGTTCCTCAAGTAAGGAGACAGCACATGTACCTTTAGCTGCAATTGGATTATCATGTGATGCAGCTTACAGTAATTTGTTGTCATTCTCCAAGACCTATCTATCCCCTATATAGGCCAAATGGGAGAATTACATGGAGATGTGGTGGGCACCCATACGCCTACATCCTTCTAGTCCTCGATGGTGACACTAATCTCTAGAACCCCCCATGGAATATGCTATCATTTCTGGTTTACTGTTTTAGTAGGCAATGGTATCTTTATTGGTTTCCCTTTGGCCTTTTCAACCATAATTTCCCTCACACTACAGGTTAGTAAACCAGTGTCAGGATTCTGTCAAATACGAAGTCTATCAACCCTAACTGCACAGTCCAGAACAGAGGAGTCATTTCCTGAGTTGAGTCAAGGACCTACTGAACTAACTGTGAGTTGGATCTTTGCTAAAACTCCACAAATCACAGGACCTCTACAGGCCACTGCTCTTACTGGAAGTCTACAAAAATGCTTTCAATGACCTGCAATCGTTGTCAGTTTAGAACAAGTGTCCAGGAGTTCCTGAAATGTCTGGTCATTTCCCTTCCTCCTACATATAGTCACTCAGACAAAAGGCCTTATATCCCTCTGAGGAGAAAATGGAGAAGCTGACTATATAGATTTTTGGCACACTGGTATTATTTCCCAAAGGACTGACCTTCTTTTTATTAAAGAGGTTTTAGATCGGTAAGCTAGCTCAATCTAGGAACTGAGTGAGGAGCTGTGGTTCCCCGTTACTACAATTTGACATAAGCTTTTATTTATTTATTTATTTATTTATTTATTTATTTGTCTTTCATTGTTTTCCAATTATATAACATTAGCAAACAAAAATTGGAGGCTTCTTATGACCTGCCAATACCACAGGTCTGCACATGTCAGATTATTCTGGTCATTGCTCTGGTTTTGATGCCCATTACAGTAAATTCATGGACTGTGCCTTTGGTGATTAATTGTTGCCACTGGACCACAGCCACTCTGGGATCCAATCAAGGCCATTGCCCTTAGATTTCCTCACTGAGTAACCATGCCCCCATAAGGTCTGACATGCAAAGAAGAGCAATGACAGGGCTCTTCGGGAATGCTGTTGCAGGCCTCCCAGATATGTTTCTCCAGCTGTCAGTGAAGGGCAAGTTTTTGGACCGTCCCAGTGTGAAGGATTAGGTGTGACACAGCAGATCCACCCCAGCATTCCTATTTCTTTAAGTCTTTGGATCCCCTCATCAACAATAAAACATGGAATGTCAGGCATCTCTAATTCATTCACAGTGGGCAGCTGTCGATCTATGCTTCTTCCAATCAGTCAGATAAACTATTAACACTTTTTTTTTTAACTCCATGAACTGCAACATTAAACTCTAAATCATTGTTTAAAAGGCTCATGTCAACAAACTCAGCCTGATGCAGGTGATTATTTTTGTCATCATTATCCCACACCTATAACTTTCAGTCCCACATTTTCTCACTAGGCCTCTGCTCATAAGAGTTCGAAAATTCAAGAAGTTCTTTGGAAGACTAGAGTCTTCCAGGCTCTCTACTGAATCACACTATCCACCTCACCCTTAGTAGCTTTCTGTGATTTGAGCATGGTTAGAGGCTTAGGAGCCAAAGTGAGGGTTGAGGGTAGGTCCTAAGGCATATCAGCATTATCCTGCCTGGTCAGCAGAGGATTAGCTTCTTGGTATACCAGAAGACACTAACACCATAGAAGGTGGAAGTGGGAATGCCTCTGCCACTTTGGGTGGGGAAACCTCTTCCTCTGGCAAAATAATCTCATTAGTAACTAGAAACTTGACATTCTCAGTTTCATGAGAATCCTCCCACACATCTTCATCCCATTTTATGGAATCCCATTCTTCTCTGATCCCTGCTTCAGATACCCTTCAGCGATGAACAGTAAACGTACACTGTAGTTCAGCCAATGAAATTATGAGAGGCTGTGTCTGGGTTTCTGCAATTTTAGCCTTGTAGTTAAAAGAGAGATTTTCTTTTAGGAAAAACTCAGCAGCTTTTAAATTTCTTACATGTGTCAGGAGCATGGAATATGAATCCGTAAGCTGCTTCTTTTCCTTTATTAGTTTGTCCTCACAGCAGAAGACCTTAGACTTCCTACGGATGCTTTGCGCTCATTATCATCCTTCACTTGTGCACCCAGAGAGGCTAAGACCAACCAGCCAGCACCATTATGTTTTCTATTCTGCGAAAAAATTACAAACTTTCTGTTTTAAAAATTTTATTAATTTCAACAAGAGAGAAATAGCAATGAGACAGTTTCAAAACATGTCAGGACAGCCACAATAATCAATACAATGCATATTGTCTTCATAGTAGTTGTTCAGAGTATAAGATGCAGATATAAGTGTTCCAAACACTACTGGTACAAATATTTCTTCTCATTGAACTAAGAGAAAGTAGCCATTTATGTAGTCCAATATTCCGTAGTAGTGGGTTTCAGTAGAACTGGCATTGTCAGAAGCTGTTGACTTGAGCCTTTCATAGCTCAGAATACTAATATGGCTTAATTTTTATCCCTTATGATTAAACTTTTTCTGCTGGATGGTTAAGACCAAGTTAAAGCAGGACCTATATAACAAAACATGTAACTTTTCTGACAAGGTCCGCCAAATCCCCTCAGGATTTACCTTGAAATCATTAACAGTTTGTAGAACTTTTGTCAGTGTCAACTATCTGGATTAATCATGGCCAGTGCTTGACTAGTCTGTTCTCTGAGAAAGCCTGACAGAATGTTTCCTCTCTAGGTGGCTCTCCTTAGGCACAGTGTACATACTCTATCCCTTTCCTCTGTGGCCCCATAGTCTCCTTGAACAGAAAATTTGGGACACCACTGAGTTATAGGATGTTGCAGGACAGGTTCTTTTCTGTCCTGAGTCCTCACTGACCTTGAAGGGTTAGGGCCAAAATATTAGCTATCTTTGTAGCCCCTCTTTTTCACTAATATTTTGATCTGCAAACTTAAGTTGTTAACCCTCCAGAAGAATAGCTTAGTGATAATAGTACTCTATAACATAGGTACTTGAACTTAACATCATTGTCTTTCAGAATATCAAATGCCCTAGAGTTAACATGAAACTGGTGTCTACCATCAATCATTGATATTCTAGTAAATCTCTATAGAATGTGATAAAAAAAAATTACACATTTTTACACAGAAATTTAGAAATTTACCCATATACAAAATTGTATCAGGTCAATCCTATGATATTTTTCTTTGTCTCATACTCTCTTTTATGTCCTTGTTTTTTAAACAAATGTTTATTTGAGAGAGAGAGAGAGAGAGAGAGAGAGAGAGAGAGAGAGACAGTATAGCAAAAACTTAATCATAGTGATGTTTGTGCTCCTATGTTTATAGCAGCCCAATTTGTGATAGCCACATCTTGGAAACAACCAAAATACCCATCACCTGAAGAATGGTTAAAAAAGGTGTGTTGTTTTTACACAATGGAATATGACTCAGCTATAAAGAATGATAAATCCAAAGCCTTTATATATAAGTGGATGTATTTTGAACATATACTTACAAGTGAAATAAACCAGATCTACAAGCACAAACTTTCACATCTGTGGAAGTCATTAAATAGGTTAAACCTCACAAGGAGTGAATCATGACTAGCAAATGATCTATACAGTATATTAATTCACACTGTTCATGCCAAAAAATTACTAATATTCACCACGGAATTAAGGCAAGCCATGGTGTATTTAGGCCTCATCAAATAGGGAGCCAAATCCAGAAACCTCTAAAGCCCTCAAAGAATTTCATCATTGCAATTCTATTTCTTAAGAGCCACTCCTGATATCAAAATCTATGTCAGCCAGTGTGTTACTTGAGAAACTGATAGAATACAAGATATATAAATGTATAAGAAATTACAAGATTGGCTTGAGAAGATCACCCCCAGAACTGGACGAGGAAGAGTACAGAAGTTATTTGGCAGGTTTTCAACAGAAGGCGGAAGAGCCTGTCCAAAAGGCCAAAGATCTGTGATAGGAGCAAGAGTTGGCATCCAATATGGAGGCAAAGACAGGAGTGTCTAGGAAGAACAGAAGAATATCCATCCTTTATTGTTTCCCCTTTCTGTTATCCAGGCTAGAAGCCATTCTAGGGTGGGCTTTCTATACCTTAGGGTATAGAATGGCTGAAGTGATTGAGCTAAGCTTCTAAGCTTCTCAAGTTGACATAATCAGGCAATGATTATATATATATATATACAAAGAAATGTCTGCTTGGTCATGGGTGGCCTGTTTTAGTGTATAGTAAAGTCTTACTAGTACATTTATCCTTGCTGGTGTGAGATATGTAAGTGAGGTTTTTATGGTGTTTCCCAATGAACACTCTAGGGCCAAGCATTTTCTTCTGAACAAGTTGAAGAACACACTCTGGAACTCTTACAGTTATTTTTTACCTTTATTAGGCAATCTTTTAACTGCTATCCTATGAGAATAAAAATTAAATACTTATAGAGCTTCTGAAAAGTTGAATACTAATGAGCACTTACTTCATCACTAGAGATATACTAAAACTAAGTTAATTACCAGTAGAAGACACCCTCTGCACCCCTCCATAAATTTTAACTGTTGAAAATTGCCTTCTTGAAATTATTGCATGCATTTTTTCTCTCTAAGAAGTAAAATTTTTAGCAACTACTTGCAAGTAGCATTTACAGCATGTGAAACTTATGTAGTGTGTTCTGGACAATATATGTAGTAAATCCAACAATTATAGCATTGAAAATAACTTTTTCTTGCAATCTCTGTAAAAATTAAAAAAAGGTCACCTTACACCCTGACACAATGGCATTATGATTTCAACGCTGAGATATTTTTTTTTCTGTTCTCATCAAGAAATACAACATATTACAGTGAAAATTTCAACAGTCATCGGAGTTTGAAGTTTGTTTTTTACAAAATATTAATTTTAATTATACATAGCGTGATATAACAAAATAAGAATGCTTTTATTTCTAAATACTTTAGCTAAAATTGCATCAGAATCAAATATTTGATCTTTTCCAGGAGGTTTTGGTTTTTAACTACAATTATAGTTGTTAGTATTATATAGTAACGCAGCATTTAAAACATATAAATTTAACATAGAAAAACTAACATTTGTTTTGCAACAGGGGAACATATACTTCAGACACAATTGTTTACAATACACATTCCACCAAATGAATGGGGAGTGGCCGAGGGGATCTCAGCATGGTCAGTGGCAGAAGCAGCCACCATCAGTCTTTCTGAAATCTTGCTTTTTTTCTCTGACTTTAAAATCTGTAAATGAGAAAATTATATCAGAATAATGAAAGGTGAGAGGAGATCAAGTCTCTGGCCAAAGACAGTTTCTCTCAGATGGCTTTTGGCCTGGGACTTTGAAAATGGCTGGCTCTTGTCAAAGTAAGGGGTTACAGTGTGGGGGATTCATAGCAAGAATGCATGGCCAAATTGTTTTCCATAAAATTCTTGGAACTGTAACTCAGAAAGACTTCTTATAGGATTTCCCATGGGTACATTATGGGCTAGGTCTATTTACCCAGTCTATTTGCATGGATAAGATAGTTTCAAGTTCTCCATATCTGGAGATAAAGGACAAACAAAGAAAGTTGGGGAAACGTGGAAAATATTATCAAAGAGGACTTCTATTATATAACAAAAATGTACATCTTATTTTGTAAACACTGAATAGCTGAGAGAATTTATTTGACCACATATTTACGACAACTATTATAAAAGGGGCTTAAAGAATGTTTTTATTAGCCTGAGGGTTTTGTTCAAACATGTTCATGAGACATAGTAACAATATTAAAGATTATCATGTATCATTTGAACTTAAATTTACAACTATAGGGCTGGCCAGACAGCTCAGCTGACTAAACCACCTGTTCAGACAGGCAGAGGGACCAGGGTTCTATTTTTGGTGTGCAGTACTGGCCCTGCCCTGGGGACACACTGAGACAGTGATTGAGACTGGGTGTGGTGGTGCCTGTGCCTATAATCCCTGTGCTTGGGAGGCTGAGAAGTATCACTGAGAGTCTGATTTGTACTTAGACCCTGTAGGCCCTGTACTAAATACATCAAAGATAAAATAAAATAGATTCATAACTACAGCACTGTTTACTTTTTAGAAGAGTAATAATCAAGTAAGAATTCTAGTATGCTATTGCTACATAAATCATCATGAGGTGAAAGAGAGTATTTTCCACAGAGAGAATATTTTCCATAATGATAGTCAGATTATTCTTTCTGAGTGAAACATTAAACAGTTCAGCTGACCTGTCACTCAATTGTCTTAGTACTGCAGGGATAATTTGCATTAGAAGTTAAATTTCCCTGGGCTAGTTTCCCAGAGATTTGAGACCACAGATGTGGGCCTATGTCTTTGCTTTCCTGAATTTGAAACTGTGTCATCCTTAGCTCATCTAAGGTTATAACTAACTCTGGCTCCATTCAAAGTATCCGTAAAATTTCCACTATCTTAAAAAACAGAGAGAATGGGTGGGAAAAATGGAAACAAAGCTGGTATAAATGGGGAAGTGAAAGAATTGAAAGAAAGGGGAAAATTGAGGAGAAAAGAATTAAGACATATCATGTATAGGTAAAATTTCCTACAGTGAACATATTTTTCATGCATGGGAAATATGTACCAATAAAATTTTTTATAAAAATTAAGCCAGGCTTCCATACTTGAGATAAATTGAAAGCAAAATAAAATAAAAAATGACATTTATTTCTGGTATAATGAGTTCCTAGAGAAGCCAACGAGTATCACAGTTCAGATGATATGAGTACCTCCACAACGGCTTCTTTTATATAATTAAAACTGACTTACTGTTATCAAGAAAAGATACTAGGCCAGGAAAATAGCTCGATGGCCTAAATCACTTGGTTAGGCCTGCTAGGGGAAGCACAGGGACCGTGGTCCCATCTCCAGCACCACATGCTGCGCCAGCACGGACCCCAGGGTGGGCAGAGCCTGTCACAAGAAAGAAAGAAAGGAAGATAGAAAGAAAGAAAGAAAGGGAGGAAGGAAGGAAGGAAGAATAACAGAAAACAGATAAAGAAAAGGCTGCTTATCTGCACGAATCACTTTTTCACCTCTCCAACATGCTCTTGGCTGTATTGTTAGCATGGTGCTAAGCAGCCGTTGTCCTTGTCCTGTGCTGAGGTGCCTCTCCTTTCATTTCCTGAGTGTCCAGCCAGGCGGACATGCAAACCTTCACAGAATTTCTGCCTGAGCCTGAGCTCTGTTTTCAGATTCGCTGTTTCCTCTCACAAAGGCAGCTATCTTAATCTGACAAGTGATAAAATCTCTCCTGCAAAACTTAATATTAGATTCTTTCCACTTCAACATCTCGGGAGGATAGAGTTAGAAATAAATTGTTTACTTAATATGAGGACACTGGTATAGAGACAAAGCCATTCTTTTTGTTAATGCCCTGACAATGTGTTGTTATGTGACAGATCTTGCACCCACCTTGATGTTTTGCAACTAGCAGCGAGTTGAATAAAAACATTTTCTATTTGTTGCCATTGAGAACTTAGTGTAATGTATTTCTGCTGATGGCATTGTGGAGATGAGCACTGTGAACAAAGGAAGGATTGGGATATGCAATTATTTACTTTAAAATATTTGTTACAAGCTTCAAATTAAGCAAGTACGTTCAGTATACAAGTATAATTCATATGCTGAGCAGAGATCACTTCATATGTGGTTGAACTTTAGGTCTTTTAATTATGAAAATGTACTTCTTGGAGAGGTAGAAATGACCTTTTCCTAATCCTCTGCCTTAGAGGAGAGAGAACTACTTTAGAAAAATCATCAGGAAAACTTCTAATTTGTCCAATGGAAAAAATGTAAACAATCTGCCTAGCAGAATGGCAAGAGCGTTCTATTTGGGTTATTATTATTTTTTTTTATCTTGCCTCTATTATGGCTGTAAATTAAACTTTTACACACGAACTCAACAGCGCATACAAAGAACAGTATTCACCCTGCCCTTCTGTAAAGTGCTTCAGAGAAAATGTAAAGAAATAAATGTTCACACGTGGTCAAGGCAAGAGGGAAATTAATAAGAAATCCATGAATTCTACATTGGACAAATCTTCTGAACACACGAATTCTAATATGAAGTTTTCGATGTCTAATATACATTTGTGCAAAACAAATTCTGGTGAGCAAATTCTTCACCGTCAGATACCAGTTAAGAACGTAAACACAGGTAAGAAATTCCAGACAATCCACTCATTAGCACTCACAGTGCACTTTCCGTGTCCGTGTCCCCATATTAGCCACTCTACATTGCCTGGTGAGCAGGACACGAGTGCCATCTCCATTGTACGGGCACAGGAACAACACAACTTGTGAAAGACTTTGTAGCTAACCAATTCTAGAGCTGGGATTTTGAATTGCACTTACCCCATACTTTTTTTTTTTTTCTTTCATTTATCTATTTGGTACCAGGTCTCACTGCACAGCTCTGACTCATAGTGATGCGTCTGTTTTTAGCCTCCCCAGCACGGGGATTACAAGAGTACCCCTCCATGCCTGGACTTGACTGCCCACTCAGCTCACCCGAGGGATGGGGTGGGCGTGGCGTGTGAGATCAGGGATCCAACGCTGGTCCCTGCACTTGGCAAAGGAGGTGTTAGTCTTCTGAGCTATCTCACCGGCCCTCTTGTGTTTTATACAGTAAAAGCAGCACAGATGCTTTAAAGATGCAGTAAGTCAACCAATACTATTTTAAAATGTGCAGTTTTCATTTGCAAGGCTAAGGGTTCAGACTTTACTTATGACATACAATTACCCTCCAAGGTCAATGAATGCAATATATGTAAGAGTGTCGGAATGTACAGGTAGGACCTTAATAGGGACAAGTAAAATAAGTCAAAATAGTATAATAAAGTGACGAAAATCAAGGTACTGGAGAGACTAACAAAGCAGCAAACTGGTTTAAGTCAAAGTGGTTATGGGGAGTATCATGTTCAGAATCTCATCCTGGTCATCAGGCTGCTCATGTTGAACTACTACAGTTAGAGGTAGATGGCTACCTTTTGAAAATTCCCAGTTGAACCCTCTCCTTCCATCTTCACCATCACAGCTTATTCTCGTGCTCTGTTGCTTATTTCTGTGGGGCTTCTTTTCTGCTCTCCCTCCCTCTGGCTCTCTGCATCTCGGTTTCCTACCTCACGAATCCATTCTCCACACTCCAGCTGGAGTAGTCCTATAACATTCAAAACCACTTTCTCTCTTTGAATTGTTCAATTGCTTCTCATTGCCTTCAGGATAAAACTCAAACTCTTTATTCTGATATACAAGGCTTTCATGTGTGTTAGCTGTAATACCCAAGGTAAAAAAATCTCTGATGTACAAAAATGTAACTGGCTGCACTTCAGTAAATCAATTTAATTTTGCAACTCTTGGAACTCTGTGAGAATAATGATAGACAATTTAATCTAGACATTTTCTAGGTTTCTTTTTCTAATTCATCCATGTTTTCAATCAACTGGTTTGAAATTCGGTTGTAATCAGGTTGTCCCTTATATTTACTTTTCCCCAATTGCAGACCTTAGAAGAATACTTGAGTGTGACAGATGGGTGAATGTGATAGAATAGTTCTTATTGCACCTCACTTCACCTTGGCCATAATTGTGAAGATGTCTTTATCTCAGTTAATGCATATGTCTGTTGGTATCTGAAGAGCTACCAGGCTACCTTCATTTGATGGCTAAATCTTCTTAGATGTCCCCTGGAAAATACTGACCTTCCAACCCGCTATGAGGTGTCTATACTTTCAGTCTATTGACCTTTGGCAAGTGCCACAGGGTCTTTATCTCCACTAATATCTTTGTAACATTTGCTAGGAAACTCAATTGTTGTTTTCGTTTTTGTCTAGGAATGTTTGCAGAGTTTCCCCTGTGTTATCAACAGGCCTCTCACTCCATCTTCTTTACGCCTCTCATCACAACATGTCAGGGCTCTGCTAGTGAGTAACAGAGAAATAGTACTTCTTGCATAGATGCTGTGAAATCTCAAACTGATTTTTATCATGCTCCCACATGACACTAAGTGACCACAAAGTGGAACGAAGCGCAGTGAAAATACTCTATAATCTATCGAGCTCTTTTTCTCCAATACTGCTCACTCTAGGGGTAGACGTGTTTTTGTGGTCTTACTGGGTAGGTCAGAAAAGAACCTTCTCAGTTTGACAGTGTTTTCTTTCATATACTTTTTAAAAACCCTTATCATAAATATTTGAATTTGGAAGCTCAAAATCTGGTGCATTTTTTTTTCTTGACTTAGCTTAAAAATTCATTTTCACCACCTACATTTTATGTTTTAGATAGATAATGTGCTCAGGAAGGTCAAAGAGAAAGAAGGAGAACCCAGAAGTGACTATTACAAATTACTATTTTGTGGCACATTCAATTTCTGCTGCCTTCACCTAGCTGTATTTTTTACAATATTTATCTTACAACATATACATGTACTCTTTCATGCATGTACACACATAGAAACACACACACACACACACAGCTACTTTTTAGCACCTTTTGGAATGTACAGTGAAAAGATAATCATGTAACTTTTGAAAGTCACCTAACCTCTCTGATATCCCAGTTCACCATGAGCCAAATTTGATGAACTTATTGTTTGCTTATGGTTTAAGTATCTTCACAGTGGCACTCAATGGAATTAACATTGCTTCTGATTCTCACTAGCATTCTCACTATATTAAATTCTCTGCTATTAAAAATTCTTACTTTATGTCTGTGGAAAGCCATATTCACAAGCTTCTACACTTAGCTTACTTATTGGAATTGGCTAATTATTTGGATACATTGAATGGATAAATGGAAAAATGATGACTGCATTGAAAGCTAAGTAATGCCTAACAATGAAAAGCAATACATTCCTGATATTTTTTCTTTTGTTTATTTATTGAAAATGTTACATAGAACTTTTAAAATTGATATTTTGAAATATTCATTATAAAGTGACATAATTTAAAGGTAGTTTTAAGCTGCACTAAATATTGAAATATAACTGTTACATTATTTTAATGT
>PVJA010015649.1:21554-45047 GCA_004027025.1 Myocastor coypus
TGAATTAAATTCAGAATCCTGATCTGAAGCCAGCATCATTGACTCATGCCTGTAATCCTAACATTAAGGAAGGCTGAGGCAGGAAGTAAAAAGAGGTGGACATTTATCTTAGTAGAATAGCATAGCTAGCTTTAGTTTGCATGTGGAAAAAGAGAAAAGGTTGCATCCTGGTGCCATCAGCCACACCAGCACAGTCCTCGGGCACGCTGAGCCCGCCACTGAGACCTGGTGTTGTGGTGCACGACTGTAACCCTAGCACTGGGGAGGGTTAAAGCACAAGGGTCACTAGGAGTCTGAGCTGCATAGTGAGACCCTGTAACAACCACATAAAAGCAAAAAGGAGAAGAAAAACATGGAGTCTTAGAAGAAACTGGCATTGTTTAGTAGATAGGAATCAGAGAAAAAGTTCAAAGCTGGAATATATTTCCTTTGAAATGACGTTCATTTGAATTAGAGTTGTAATTCTCTGCAGCTATTTTGAACAATGGATTTAATACATCAGAAAGTATTATTAGAAAGCAATACACGGATAGCATGCCAAGAGATTAATAAATCTCACATTACATAATAGTACTTCATTCTCTTGGGCAAGATTGCTTACAATTATATTTTTATTAAAAGTTTCTTTGGAAAGGGCATACTACATACATTTGAACCTAATTAAATAAAACAACTTGTAAAACTTAGTAGAGTTTAATGGAATAGGTGTCCAAATTTGTGCTCCAGTTATATGTAAATGTATATGTTGCATATAAAACAATTTTCATTACAACTTTTAAAATAACTGATATATTGTCTAATTTCATCAGTTTTTCTTTCTTTGAGCAACATTTTCATATGAGTATCTGTTACTTATTTCTACTCATCACTCCAAGTATATTGATATGATGTTCATGCAATATTGGGATGGCTATTATGTTTGTGGATGTAAGGATTCAATTATACTAACCTCTTGTGATACATATATTCTGATAAAATCTTTATATTAATATAACTGTTATTTTAGAATTTTTTAGATTTGGTTTAAAACATTTTATGTATTACTGTAGCTTAACTTCCTCATTTCCTTATTTTACCAATCTCATTTAAATTGTTTTGGTTTTGAAAAAAATGTAACAGTGCTATGTAAAATCCAATTATTTTTATATTACATACAGAATTCTTGTAATCTATTGTGTTCCCCCAAGAGTCTGGCAGAAAAGTGCTAGAACTGCCTATTAGCCTTACTATTCAAATGATAAAGTGAAGGCAAGCAGGATAAGAAAATGCATCCCTTAATGACTAGCTGGAGTGGTCCTCTAAGGGATATGGTTTCTAAATATCCTGACACTGAAATATATTCACCTTTAAGATACAGGAAGTCAAAACTCTTGCTATAAAACTGCAGGGTCTTATTTAAAAATAATGTCCCAAATAAGCCAGTCCATGAGCATATGTAAACAAAAGATAAAATTTGAACAAGAAGACACTGGACACTGAAATAGTTCTCTGAAATATCCCTATTGAAAATTCAGACACTTGCACTTTTACTGTCTAATGGCTAGAGTTCAAAACTTGGCCATCAAGATTTCTATTTTTTCTATGGATCCACAATATCAGTGGATGCAAAGAAAAGCCTAGCGGAAGGCAGCAGTGTAGAATCTGTTCCAATTCTCACTGACAGTCAAGTAAGAGATAAGAGAATCAAGCATTCTCAAGTTGACATTATACGGTGTTAAGAGTGGGAATTAGATGGATGTCAGGAGGATGAGGTTTAAAAAAATAGAAGACAGGATATATCATGTATAGGTACAAATTCCATACAATAAATGTCATCATTATGTACATCTAAATTGTACCAATAAACTTAAGAACAAAACATGCAATCTCCAATACGTGCTCATAAACAACTTAGTTGTAACATTGCATAAATTGTAAGTTAAGAATGCTTTTGAGAGATAGTTTGATTTTTTTACCTCATTAGAAGCAAGGTTCATCCTAAGGACAAAGTTTTATGTTGTAAGGAATTGATTTTAAAATTATAGTAAAAAAGACATTTATATATAGTTGCTACCTATACGAATGGTGTGCATACATATGGAAAGCGCATGGATGTAAAATTGCTATTCATACATGCAAATATACACACGTTGAAGACTTCTGAGCAGAATGAAAGGATGGATGGATTCTCTAAGCATTGCCATTCTGGCATCTAATTTGCTGCTTACTTTCATCTATACCTTTCAGGCTCACCTTTGCATATATTTATGGAATGCTCTGCCCCTGCTAATAATCCTATGATAATATGATGTCATGGACAAAATATTCCTGAGATATTAAACTCCAATGAACTACTAAGATAGGTTAATACTGCAGTTTGTTTGAGAACTGAAGATGGCACGAATGTGAATGGTCAGGAAAGGACTTTCAAAGGCCATGCTGAGGCTAAGTGTGAAGCTGAGTACCTACTGCTCAGTCAGATCATTTTTACTCTTCTTCTTGGGTACCCACCTGGCTGAAAAGCATCTCTTGAGACAAAATGTATCCAGTTGAATGTGAAAAAAGACAATGTGCAGCTTCTGGATTATTTCTTTAAGAGGAAATCCTCTTCTCTGGACTTTTGCTATGACCCCCCCCCCCATGCCTTTAATTTAGATCTTATATCTGCCTTTTGCTGTGCAGAGGAGACAGGGCACACTGACAAGATTCAGGGAACTTGTGTTCTGAAATGATTTTCTGACCTATGATTCCTATGGATTTTAAGATAAAACATTTTTCAATATAAAGTGAGTGTACCGTTGTATCTGTCTGGTAGCACCACCTTCACTACTATAAAGGTGCTTAGGATGTATGCACGCTGAGAAAGAAAGCCTCAAGGTACTACAACTCTATGTGGTAGCTTTGAGAAGGAAGATAGGCACAAGCCAAGGTAGAAGAGACTAGTCAGTAGAACAGATAAAAGTTTTAGGAGAAGAGAAAAGGTTTAGTTAGAAAAATAACTATCAACATGACAATACCGTCACATAAGTTGATGCCCAAAGATGGGGAAAATGAACTGAAGCCCTGGGGCAGTGTATGTCCAACTTCAATTTGTTTCAGAATACTTGGATGGCCTGTTAAATATCGATTTCTCTTCCCAAGTTTCTGATTTCATAGGCCTAGGGCAGAGTTTGAAAATGTGCTATATTAGCGCTAACATTCTCCTGTAATGCTGATGTCCTTAGTTGTAGGCTGTCCTTTGAGAACCACTATTAAAGGTCTAGAGAGACTTCGGAAATTTTCTAATTTGGAGTTGGATGATTCTACAGAGTCTTGACCTGTCACTCATCAAAGCAGTTGGCAGACAGAATGAAAAGCCAACTATAGTCATACGTTGGATGCTACATCTGGGAATTAAAAAAGAGCCTGAGCCTGTAAAAGCCTTCCACAGCTGGGGCCAAGCTAAACTGATAGGTACAACTAGGCACCTGTTATCTATTAATTGTATTGGGTTTAACCTTCACACTCTTTTTTTTTCACTTTGACACAATTATCTTGTTTTGGTCTAACTGCTAAACAACTGAGAGTATCATGTATTTGAGTAAAGTATATAAAAAGAAGCAAGTGCTGAGCATTTATAATGAAACCATTTTGAATTTAAAAAAAAACTGGAGATGAAAACTATATGGGGTGACTGCGCATAAGTTTTATTTCTCTATTTATCCAAGTGCAGATTGTGTAAGAACTATCCACCAAGGAGCACTAGAAGTTATTTATGCAGAACCATAGTTGCTGGATTATTTCATGGGGTGCTTTTGCCAACAACTTTTGTAGTCATGTGTTAGCATTCTTAAGATGAGCTTTTTCTAAACCTTCTTAGTCCTACAAACTCACTGTGTATGGCAGTTCCTATAATACAATTCTACTGCTTTTCTCTCTGCAATATTAACATTTCTCAAAAGATAGTAATAATTTTCTTAATGATCCCTGACTATGCCCATGTTGCATATTAAAAGTGTATATCCTTTCAAAAATGCTTTACAAATGCTTATAATTAATTATAATTTATTTTCTCTTCAAATCAATATATATATAGGTATATCTGTATATTGATATATCTATGGATAGATAGATATGTAGATATATAGATATATAGTATTTTTGAGACAGAGTCTCGCTATGCACTTCAGGCTGGCCTTGAACTCACTTTTGTAACCCAGGCTGGTCTCAAACTCGCACTGATCCTCCTGCCTCAGCCTCTCAAGTGCTGGGATTACAGGCATGCACCACCCCGATGGACTCTTAAAATAAATATATTTTAAAAAATATGCAACACAAAATTTTATGCCACAAACAAACCAGGATTTTCCTTTGAATAACTTCTGTAGAATATGAGGGAGACTCAGACACATGCACTGCTAAACATTCTGTTACTGACTCAGTGATTTCTTCTCTAAGTTCCTTCTTTTTGCATCAGAAAACTAATTTTTCACATTGAGTCTCCATTTTATTTAGCTGAGAATTGATTACATTTTTTGATGACTGTAATATTATCTTCTCTCATCGACCAGTATCCTATAAATGAATAGTGAATGTTGCATTCATGGAAATACCTCAGGGCCTTGCACAGCACATGGCTTTCAATTGCTGAGTGAATAAGAAAAAAAGTGAAAGAATGAGTGATGAATTGATTAATCATATGCTCTTTGAAGAAGCATACATGCCTATCTCTATACATTGTGTAGGTGTATACATGTCTTATGTCTATATCTAGACACTTAAAGGAGACAGATATGAATAAGGATGAGGAACTTTCTGGGGTGTCAGCGAGTTAACTTTGCACCTTGCGAACAAAAACTTTCCTCCTCACATATGCACAAGGAAGCCATGGCTACTGCAAAGGCAAGAACTGTGGGCAACTTCCAGAGATATACAGAAAGAATTTCCCTTCCTTATTCATATATGTGCAAGGGGGATTGGCATGCCCGAAGAGCAAGAAGGCAGGCAATAAAGAGAAAGGAGGCAAAGAGAGCTCGTCATTTTCATCTGGCCCTCTTTTTTTGGGGCCGTGTTTCCTATTTTACAATAATACCCCCCCTTTTTTTTTTCTAAACTAAGATTTTGCTTATACATAGTCTCTTGTTCAAGCTGGACAGGCTTAGTGAAAACTTTAGACTGACGAAAATTCAGGTGTCTAACTCTGTATCCATCCATCCATCCATCCATCCATCCATCCATCCATGTATGTATATATGCATGTATGTATGTGTGTATGTATCTATCTATCATCTGTGTATTTATGTATCTATGTATCTATATATCTATCATCTATCATCTACCTATATACTCATATATTTGTCTATACTGCATATCTATATCATCATCTATATCTCTCAGTGTCTTAGTTTCTCTTCTCTTATTGCTGGGACAAAATACCCAACACCAAAAATTAAGAAAGAGAATGTTTACTAGCCTCACAGTTAGTGGATGTTTTGGCCCATGCTCAGCTTACTCCAAGGATGAGCAGCACAAGGAAAAGGGAAGCAGTTCGTGGTGGGACAAAATACAAAAACAGCAAGAGCAACTGGAGGTAGGGGCAACAACGCAACGGAGAGCACGTCTGTCTGCCTTATGTTGCGCGCAGGCATCTGCCCCAGGCTTTGTGTAGCGCTTGCACCCATAATCCCAGCACTGGATCCTGAATTAATCACAAATTCTAGAAGCTGCCCCATGATATATTTATATCATCATCTATAAATCTCTATCTAATGTTAAATTTTTCCTAATCATCTGTATCTATGTCACCATACATGCACATACACAGCCCACTTTTAATAGGATTTGTTTTATGAAATTTATATTTTAATTGATAATTTATATTTCTTTTCTTAGTAATATATTTAAGAATTATAGTAATCTTAAGAGTTCTATGCTCCCTACCTAACTACAGTTTCAGAGTAATATTTTTTTTCCAGAGTTTGAATTTTATTGTCACGCTGCTCAAGTCTTGAGAACAAACTTGCGCCGAGGGTACCGCCACCTCTTCCGCTGCTGCTTCTTGGTCTTCAGCTTCTCCTCGTGCTTGTTTAGCTGACGGCGCATGGCTCGTGTCTCCTTGGGCTGCAGGTCCAGGGGCTTGCACTTCTTGCCCTTATAATATTTCCTGAGGCTTTCTTTCTGGGTCTGGTTGAGGACAGTGAGAACACAGACGATGGCTTTTCGGGCAACTTGGATCTTGGAGAGCTTGGACGAAGCGCCGCCTGTCACTTTGCAACGTGCAGCTGTGACAACTCCACCTTCAGGCGGTCCAGCTGTTTCAGTAACTCTTCTTCTTGCTGAGAAGATCCTAAGCATTATTTTTGGCCACAGTTGCAAAAGAAGCTGCGTGTGCTCTGAAAGAAAGAGCTCAGAGCAGTATTGCTTCCCATTCAGTTAACTGTATAGTTGACGTAACTGATAGCTCCCTTGGTATGCAAATTTGTGATTTTATTTCATTTATAGTGCTTTGACCCTCCATAAGCAGTGCATTGCTGTTGGTTCTGTCCTTGCACGGAACTGTTTGGAAATGTCCTTTTGCCTTTTAGTTTTAACTAAGTATGACTCTATTCTTTTGTAGTTATTTTTTCTTACTTTTTCTGGGGAGGGGTGGGTGGTATAACAATATTTCAGAAGCTTCTGTTCTTTAAAAAGTCCATTTGATCATAAGGGAATTGGAATGTTACATTTCAAAAATTGAACCCACCCCTTGTCCTCAGGAATGAAAGTCTTTGAAACAGAGGTATCCCATGTCCTTGCATTTAGACCAGAGCTCAAAGTCTGGGCTGACTTGAAAGCTGAGACATCAAACGTGTACACTTTAGCTGAGTTTTCTCAGACTGATCTTCAAGACAAGACACCTAAAATGCAAGCCATGCTGAGCTGCCTCTTTTTAATTTCAGTATTTTGTTCAGTCTCTGAAACATAGGAACAAACTTTCAATGGGAAATTGTAAGTTCATTAGAAGATGCACATTGTAAGACTTGAAGGAACTAATAGTAACAGAATGGGAAATTTTCAACATTTTCTAGGTCCATATAGTTTGTTAATTTAAATAATATGTTTTCAATACATTTGCTTTTAAAATTAAGTGTGCATGTAATCAATGTTTTTACATTTTATGACCCATATGCTTGAAAATGTGATGATTTGTAATAGTATTTAATCATTAACTATGTAGTTGTCCTTTTATAATCATATTTAACTACATAAAGTTTTAAAATTTGATCAAGAAATAAAAATACAATTCATTTACATTTTAACTATCATTTGTTCTCATTTTATGTATTTTCTTGTATCAACATGTAACTGTATGGTCTTTAAAAGTTATTATGTAATTACTACACATTCATGGTAAAAATGTGTCTGAGAGACAATTTCATATATTTCTTCAACAAAATACATTCAAATTAATGATAATTTTGTGTCTTTGAATTTTTATCAGCTTCAAGCATTTTATTATTGGATCATCTTTATTCTTTTCTGAATATATATATATATATATATATATATATTTCTGAATACACTAAAGTTCCCATTTGAAATTGACATGGAAATCCTTGATTTTATAGAAATTATCTTTACCCAGCCACTTACTGTAGTTTTCCAATTAAATCCATTGTTTATTCTATTTATAATTTAAACAACAGAATTTAGCAATTATCCTTTCCCGTGAAGTTGAAAATATTCTCAAAATACTATGACTTACTTCCAAAATTACAGAGTCATAAATTTTGCTTTTTTAATAAAATAAATACAGAAAATTTAGAAGTAAGGAATACCATGCATACACTTTTATGTTTCAGTAATAGAATATGCAGTGGTTCCGTAATAGGTGGCAGATTTTTTTTTGTTCTTTTTATGTATTTAAGTGTTATAAGGTCTTGCTATGAAGCTCAGACTCATGGTCATTTCCCTGCTTTTAGCCTCCCCAGTGCAGGGATTACATAAGTGCCCCAGTACTCGGGCACTCTGGCCAGCTCACTGCAGGCCAGTGGGGGCATGGAAGGTGTGGCATGTTGTGTCTGGGATGGAACTGTGGTATTTAAACTTGCCTAAGCTTGCCTAAGCAGTTGTGCTTTAGTCTGCTGGGCTATCTAGCTCACCCTTGTCAGTAGCAGATTTTTGATGCTCAGGATATTTAAGGCTGCTGAACAGAGGTGTTTTTAAGTTTGGGATAAATGTGTGTGTGTGTGTGTGTGTGTGTGTGTGTACATGCTTGTGTGTGTGTGTGTGTGTGTGTGTATAAGGTGGAGTCAGGTGTGTCTGTGTGGGTAGTCATACTTCTCTACATATTTCTGTTCGTGTTCTAGGACATTCATGAAGTGTAGTGATTGCTAGGCTTTATCGGAGAACAGCATGTACAGGCAGGAATAACGAAGAGAATTACCAGATATAGCGAAGTGCTAAAAGGTACTGCAGCTGTAGTCCCAGTGGAGCAAGTGATCTTTACTAAGATGCTTGCTTATCTTCAGGAAGGCTGAGATTTAGGAATAAAATCAGGCCCTAAAATAGGGCTAAGACTCTTGGAGAAATAAGCAAAGTGAACTAACACTACTTTTATCAAAGAAAGAAAGAAAGAAAGAAAGAAAGAAAGAGAGAGAACAAAAGAAAGAAAGAAAACCAAAGATTCCAGAAACCTAGACTTCTTCCTTCTATTTTTTTTTTCCATCTCTGTCCATGACACAAAAGAAGCCTACACCATGTTTGTTCCCATTCTGATACCTGGAATTCTGCAGTATGACAATGCCACACTGCATGGGAAACTGGGAAAATATTCTGCCCAGCAGAATTAAGTTTGGTGTGTGTGTGTAACTAATTTTTTAAACACTTGTTATGTAAGTTGAAGAGCTGAGGGCTGGTGGCAAACTTGAGTAGGAAGAAAAGTTACAAGGTTTCCACTGCTGTAGACACAAGAGTCCACTCGGAAGCACTCATCTCATCTTATTAATTATATTTTAATTATTAGTACATGTCTGCTGTATGCAGTGATTCCATTCATCCTGGGGTGTTGGTACGTGTGCTGTAGGCATTTTACTTAAGAGCAGTTGCTCACCCCAACCCTGTCCTCAGAGAAAACATTTCTAAATTTATATGATTTACGTCAAGTGGTCTCACTGTGGAGACTGTTCCCCTGGATCCAGAAATTTCACTTTCCCTGAGCCCTGGCTCCAGTTGCTTTGGTTTAAATTTGCCTTAGGTCCACATAGATGAAAGGAAGAGAATCTGGAAGGGACTCAGTCCCTGCTGTCAGCAACAAGTCAAGTGCCTGAAACTTTGCCTTTCCTCTGATTGGAAACAGGTGTCTAAATTCTTTGCGTGTGCAAACACGAAGTGAGTAACGTGTAGGAATTTTACTTACTGATTGATCAGATCTGTTGACCCCCTGACACTTTCAATGTACACAAAATACATGATCCATGGCTGATAAATGTGAAGATGATAATATAAAATGCATCCACACACAGAGAGTTCTTATCGTATTAATAGATTTGACTGAACACTTGCTCTACTTTTTGCTGAAAGGCACAGGAACGAGACACGCCATGGAAAGGAAGCGAAAGTGTTCTGAAATAGCAAGGAGATGGAAATGCAGCCCTCCGAACGGCGCAGGGTGTCAGCAGCCAATCCAGATAAACTCAGCAAAGTCCCTTTCGTGCCTTCGTTAATGGAGGTGATCCCACTAGGGTGGAGCATTAGAGTGCATTTAGATTAAGTGTTCTCTTCAGCCTGATTCATAAACCCTGGCCGATCCTAAGAGCAGAAACTGGAGGATGCCCCTGGGCTTATTCTGAGCTTTGGCGAGATTATCCACCGAGTTCGCCAGCTGGCCTGCAGAAGGTGACTTCACTCCTATCTGCGGAGATCATCAACACCATGGCGGCCCTTCCTGAGGGTAAACGCCTATAAGCAGCTTTAAATGGAAGATCTACGGCCTGGACCTGCGGCAGGAAATTTCCTCACCGCGACTTCTCTGCTGGGCCCTTGTTCAGGAACGTTGCTCACGTCTTTGGGTTTGACAGGAAAACAGCAGCTGCTTTCTGATCATTTGGCCATCTGTTCTTTATGGTTTATATTATTAACATTTACAAGGGCTAATTGCTATTTTGAAGTGACTAAGATGATTGATCTAGGAATGCCCAACTATGTTTAGCATGATGCCTGCTTTAAAAATGTCACAGTGGCAGCAGTAAAATAAATGTTTCAACCCCGGAATGAAGATTCCCTATTTTAAGAGAGTACAAGTTCAAAATGTCAATTTTCTTTTTGAGGTTAGTCAAATGTTGTCTCTACCACTGGAAATGAGTTCTCTCTTATCATCCCAGACAGTGGCAATCTGTTTCTTTATAATTCAAAGTCCTTCTGTCATTCCAAAGTCCTTCTAGAAATTTAAAATGTATTATTGTTTTTATTTTTGTTCATAGTTCCTACTGAACCTTTTTGCTTGGTGTCTTGGCAACATACTTTTGCAAAGCCAAGATTTTGTACTCAAGTTTTATCTGTTTATACAATATGTAAAATACGGGGTACTGGTCAGCCTTGGGTGATTATGTCCTCAATATTTGAGGACAGTCAACTGCAATATAAGCCAATTCTAAATAATAAAATAATGGTAGAGTTTCTTCTTTTGAATTCAAGGGCTGTAAATTGTTAAAATGGCTGGTTTATTCAGCTAGCACTTACTGAAAGTCCACCAGGTACAGTCATCTTGTGTGCATTACTGTAATATACCTCAACATCTTTTCCTGAGCCTAGCCCTTCCCGCCACCTTCATCCCCACACCATACCTAGAGCACATGCGCCTTCCAGTGTGTGTACCCATGAATATTACTGCTGTGAGCAAAATCTTTCAACAGCTTTCAGTTTATTTGTAGATAAATAGCGCAACTATGTTTATTGTGATATGTCTCCCACAGGCCTCCCTACTCCCACCATAATTTCTGTATTCATCTAATTATGTGGAGACCTGTATTTCTGCACTGGTTTGTGGTGCTTTCTCTTTTCTATGCAGGCTTCTTTGTCTTGAATACAGCTATTCCTTCTTTACCTGAGGAAAGATTGTAGGAACAGCAAAAGTTGACCAAGCCCCTTCTCTTCATCATTGTACTGGATTCCAGTCCCCTCTCTTACACTGACGCATCAACATCCAGCTCCCTGTACCACATTACTTGTTTGTTCTATAAGTTTTAACTCACGGACAGTAAATTTTAGGCCTTACTTCTCTCCCTTTCTACAATAACCACATGTTCTGGTACTTAGTGACTATACAATAAATATTTGATGAAATACATGAATAAAACATCCCAACAATAACATTGTTAATTGCTAATCTTTTTAAGTACTTAAAAGGTAAGTGCAAAGTGCTTTTGGCATGCTGGCAATTTGATCCTTATAAGAACCTTTGTAGGTAAGCAGTGCTATATTTTCTCTACTATGTCTTTCAGCCTGTGCTTAAAGTAAATAGCAGCAAACAAATCCATTGGGCTGGGGTACTTCTTGGTGGTGGAGCTTGTACTTGGCCAATTATGAGGCTCTGCTTTGAGTCATCACAATACCCAAAAACTCTGAAGTTTTTGAAAATAGTAGTTGTACTGGGATTGTATCCAGGCTTAAAGAAATTCAATGCATTTTTCAGTGTATTATGCTACCAAATAGTTCATTCATGATTTCAATTCTCAGTTTGTTGGATTCCACTGCTCACGTTGTCACTTTCATGTATTCTGTATCACCTATGACATAAAATATTATGTTCTGACAAAATAGGGCCCTAATATCAGGACAGAATGAGAAATATTTGAAAGTATTATAAGCAATGTGATACAGCACCATGGTGAAATCCATATTTAAGTGAAAGGTAAATCCGTAAACAAGTAGCTGTCAGGGCAGAGGAACGCAGTGTAGCTCAGCTCTAGGACACATAGGAGAATGTAATGGAACAGAAGGTATCAAGGTGAACTTTGAATAAGATCAGAGCCTTTCTCGGTGGTGGGATAACATCACATGTAGACTGTCATCAATGCATAGATATCCTGGCATGGGCATGATAAGGTGAGTGTGACGAGAGTGGAGATGATGGGTAGAAGGAAGATAATAGTATCAGTTGGATTCACAGAGATGAGAAAATGCCTTGAATTTCATGCTAAAGATTTTGGGTTTCGCTTTAGAAATATGAGGATATTTTAAAAAAGGGAATAAAATATTTCTGACCTCTGATTTAGTGGCTTATCTCAGGGTGATTTAAGAAGAGAAAGATGACAGCCGTAGAATCCATCGGACATCATTTCTAAATCCACAGGAGAAAAGACAAAGACTCCACCCTGCTATAACAGTGAACCATTAATTACGACCTAGCAACTCATCTGTGGGAAGGGAAGCCTGGGAGGGGGCAAGTCACACCTTCTGGTGTGTCTGGGTGTCCCCAGGGCTAAGTGGCATGCGGATCACACACTGAAGCGAGGAAGACCTCCCTGACTGCAGATTGCACCAGCCAACAGGCTCACAGCCTGGGCTGAATGAAAAGGGAACAAAAAGGGAAGAAGAGGTCAGCCTGCGTTTTGGAAAGCACCACCTTGCTTGAGAACATGCACGTCTTGTTACTGCCATCGCTGTGCTCACCAAATTCTAGTTCCTTCATCCTGCAATGCAGGCTCACATCAGCATCTCCAGGAAGCTTCCAAGCCCTCGGTCTTATATTAGTGGTGCGCTTGGCCTCTCTTGTTCTTTGGCCCCCAACTTCTTGGACTGAACAGTTACTAGGTCTTCTGGGTCTTCAGCATGCAGTCATTTGGACTCTCCTGCCTCTAATAAATCACCTTGCATCATTTCATATATATTTTCTATTGATTCTGTTCCCCTTGAGAACATCACTCAATAAACATGGAAATCAAGATAAAGCCATAAAGTACCCTGTATATTAAGGATCTACAAGATTTCAGCATCAGGTGTGTATGGTGGTAAGACAGGAAAGGGTGATATAAATTTCTTCTACTTGTGGTGTTGTGCATATTTGAGCTACTACAATAAGACTGATTTAGGGAATTATTTGTCATGAGAAAGCTATGTTATAACTCTAGGAGCTTGGCTTATTTATTACTGAATCATATGTGTGTTACCCCTATTCCAGAGATTATGACAACCTATAGTAGCAGCCACAGATTTTGTGTTTTTAAAAAAGATGAAAATTATTCTTTACTTGTCAGAAAGAACAGATTCAACTTACTTATCACTTTCTTTTTAAGGAAATTACATTTTCTTTTTGTTTGTTCTTCTCATACCAGTTGCCTGATAACAAATCAAAATCTGATGTTCTGTAATTTGGAAACAGCAAAAATCTGCTGGATAGGATGAGAAAAGCAAAGGTATTCAAAGGAGGCTAAAGTCACGTGTTTCTGGTCATATAATAGAGAAAAACTCAAAGAAGGCAGTAAAATCCTACAAAACTCAGCAGTGCATAATTTTCTTAATTTGCAAATTGTACACATGACCTGGCTGGATAATCTACAAAGAGATACAGGTTTAAGCTTAAAGATTCTAACTTTTCCTAACACCAACTAGAATGTACTGGAAATTCCTGGATTTATCTATTTTAATTCTAATCTAAATTGATGTGTATCAATTTATAATTATTTTAACACATGAATAAGATATGTGATAGAAAACAAGTACTTTTTCCCCGAAGTAGACTTTTTTTTTTTTGTGATTGCGGTAGGTCAGCATTTCAAATATTTTACTGTGAATAACATCTTTTTATTATGTGCCACTTATTTTTGCATCATGATGATAATTGTCAAACTTTTTTTGATACAGGCTCTCAGTAGGCAGTTCAGACTCCTACTGCCCCTCCTGTCTCAGCCTCCCCAGCACTGAGATCACAGGGATGCCCCACCACATCTGAGTACAGGACCACTAAGGTATAAAGTGCTGGGAATCCACCTTAGGACCTTGTGCTTGTCAGGCAGGCACTTACGCCCTGGCGCTATACCCCAGCCCAATTTTTAACTATATACATATATTCTTCTGTTTCTATCTTCATACTCTCCCCCAGCATACATACATACATACACACACACACAATTATTTATTTATTTATTTATTTATTTTGTATTATGGCCGGCTCAGCTTGCTCTGGGGGTGGGGCTGGTGCAGCATGTGGTGCCGGGCATCAAACCACAGTCCCTGTAGTTGCCTAAGCTTTCCTAAGCAGGCGCTTTAGACCACTGAACCATCTTCATGGCCGCATCAATATTTTCTTAGAAGACTCATTTTTTTTTTAGGTGTATTTTAGTAAAGGTCTACAGTCTCACTACACAGATCGATTCTCAGTAATCCTCCTGTTTTCAGTCTCCTGAGCACGGGGATTAGAGGTGTGATGCGCAACACCCTACTCAGTCTCAATCACCTTCTCAGCATGCCCTGGGGGCGGGGCCAGCACAGCATGTTGGGATCGAACCTGGGTCCCTGCCACTGCCTAACCAAGTGCTTTAATCCACTGAGTTATATGGCTGTCCCCAAGAAGACTCTTTCGTTAGTACACTTATTTTTCTTTGTTATTATTTGCTAACTTTCACAGTTCTGTGCATATTAAACTTTCATAAGCAAAAACGCCAGTGCATAAATTACAAAGTATATGAATCCAACAGCTAGTAGCTATAAAATTTGCCCCGATATTCACCCTCACCTACTAGGCAACCACCATCAAGGATGAAACTCGTGAGGACTGCAGCACTGCAAAGAAATGCAAATATTTAACCAAGGTACTTGACCCTTTCTTCTAAAAATCATCTTTGGGCTGTTCACATCCAATTTGCAATAGCAAAATTTCTACTAAGTAACTTGTGGTTTGTGTCTAGGTTTGCCCTGAAAGCCTCATGTGGGCACTGAGGTAGGCTTCTAGAGTTTGGCTGAGTTCATGCTCCAGTGCTGGGATTATGAGTGTGAGCACTACACCCGGCCTGGGGCAGACGGCCTGCATGCGATGTAAGGGAAACAGACTTGCTCTCCGTTGGCATCCTTGCTGCTACTCCTCCCTTGTCCTCTTGCTCTTTTGCTGTTTTGCGCCTCTATAAATGGCTTCCCTTCACGCTGTGCCACTCTGCCTTGGAGCAGGCCAATTATGGACTGGGACCTCCACCAACTGTGAACTAAATAAACCTTTCCTTCCTTAATTCTGGATGTCACGTAGTTGTTCCAGCCATGAGAGAAAAGTGATTGAGACATAGCTGAAGAGAGGACTAAAAAGTGTTTTTTAGATCTCCCTTTAGTTACATTCATTTATTTCCCTAACTCTGGACATGAGACCACTGACAACTTATAGCTCAGTCCTCCTTCACGTCTGGCTCTTGACCCAGCAGAGTGGCCTTGTCAGTGAGCAGTCCATGTTGAAGCACAGAATCCTGTGGGACCTGGTATCTGCGATTCCACAGGCTCAGTTAGGGCCCTCACCGTGGGGTCATCCCAACTTCCAAATAAACCATGAGGTTTCCTTTCTTTTCTTTAATTTTCTTTACTTTTTCTTTATAGCATATGGGGTCTTTCCACACAGTCTGGACTCATAGTGATCCCCCTGTCTCAGTCTCCCCTGTGCTGGAATTATAGACATATGCCCCCCAGGACCAGTTTCAGGGCCAGCATAGGGCACCTGAGGCCTGCATGGTGTGTGGTACCAGGGTTCGATCTCAAATCCTTTCGCTTGCTAAGCAGCTATTTAGGTCATTAAGGTATCTCCCCAACCCCCATGAGATTTTTGGAGATCTCCATAAATCACTTCTCCACCTACGTTTTCCTTTTTGCCTAATCTCATCACCCTCGCTACTTTTCAGGGCTGTACTTAGGAGCACTCACAACCTCCATCTCAGAAGTGACAACATTTTTGGATGGTTCATTTTAAAGAAAAACAAGCAGACAAACAAATGAAACAAGCAAAGAAACAAACAAAAAACTTTTTTTTCCCATTATGTGTCCTGTTCTTGCAAAAGTGATTAAAAAGAAAAAAACACCAAGAAATCAAAACAGAAGAGAACAAGAAGGAGGCTACCCTGTAAAGTGAGAGTGAGAAATACAAAGGTTACATTATTCTGAAAATAGATGCTTTAACTGTGTCTGAGATTACTGGGTAACTGGGAGAGTTATTTAAAAATTACATATAACTGGAATTAGAGCAAACTCAGTGGAGACGTTAGTTGTACACTCTATTTCAGAATCTTAAGCTATTAGCTAGTTGACTCAACCACGATTTCTCTCTAGAGTTCTTAAGAAACCTATTGGGGTAAGGAATACTGGAAGGTTTATGGCTCTGTCAATTTTATTTCTGTGCTGCCCAAGCTAAGACTTCTAAGATTTTGAAGGTGTGTGTCTTTAAAATATTGTTTTCTGGGGAATTAGCTAAATTTTGAAATTCCTCATTGATCATCTATTTTAATTTTATTGTGGTTATTATTGATGTGTTAAAATTATAAAATTGTATTAATATTTCACATCAACTGTTTTGGTGTATGTCAAAGAGTAATTATACTGATTATTATGGCCCTTAAGCTGCTGGCTAGTGAGCTACTTTTCTGTCAATTTAGCTATACTAGACACAACATACTTCTTGTCTTCATTAATTTTCTCATTGAATAGACAAAATAATGGGCACTCAAAGTTAGAGAAGGAAAAAGTTTCTTATAGCTCACCATTTGTAGAGGTCTCAGTTAATAGTTGCCTGGCCCCAAGGCAGGGCAGCTGAGAGGAGGCGTTATGAGAGAGGAGAAAGAGTTCATGGTGGGTAGCAGACAGCAAAGCACTCAAGTAGTGAAGAAGCAGCAAGCAGCAACCACAGCTCTCTTTTTGTCCCTTATTCCATACCCTGGCTACCAGTCCCTAGGGTTTGCACTCAGATTCACAGTGGGACATCCTTAGTGCTCGAATTGCACCATGAAGCAATCCCAGCATCACATCCTTAATCCTGACAACACGCATTCCAGGCACAGCCACCTCTCAATAGGAAACTTTCACCTGTAACCCTGTGAGGTTCTGAAAGGCCAGCTAGACACAAACCGTAACACACATGAAAGGGAAGAGTGTGTGTCTTTCCGTGACTGGGCAGCTTTGTGGATTTGAGCCTCTTACAAAGGTGGCACATCGTGGAATGAGCTTTTTTTCAAATGAGAGCTCATTTGTTTTTGGCAGGAAAAAGAGAAAGAAAGGAGTTCTGGGGTCCCAGACTCTCTTTAGTAATCATGTCTCCCACGAGCTAAAGAACTCCACAATATCTTGCAGTAATGCTGCCATGAAGGCACACCTGTAACAAGAGGGCCTTTGAAGGAATGCATTCAACTCATACCATTTCACCACTGCTTCCTTTTAAGCCCACACTTATTTTGCAAGTGCAAATGCATTCACCACATCCCTATGACTCTCAGAGTCAACCACTCTCATTGCTCAAAGCAATGGAGAATTCAGTTCCTAGTCTTCTCCAAAACTCAATGCAAACTCAGCTCTTAGACTCAACGAAAGTAGAAGTAAAGGGCTGGGAATTTAGACCAGTGGTCTAAGCACCTGCCTGGCAAGTGCAAGGGTCCTGGTTCCATCCCTGGCACCACATACTATGCTGGCCCTGGGCACAAAGCCTGCCGCTGAAGCCAGGCCTGGTGACACATGCCAGTCATATTTGTACTGTATAGGCTGAGACAGGAGGATCACTATGAGTCTTAGCTGTGTAGTGAAGCCCTGAAAATGCCAAGTAAATAAATAAAAGATTTTTTTTAATTCTTAAGAAATATGAAAAATAAGTTATCTACCTTGAGGATGCAATGTCGGCACAAGCGCACGGCAAGCATTGCCTTTTCTGAAGGGGAAATGGGAACATAGAAAGAGCTGGCTCAGAGCGAAGCTGACGCCAGAGGGACAGCACACACTCTAAAGCTCCTTGTTCAGAATCCAGGCCAATTATAATCCAGGGCAGCCCTGGCTGTGTGGTCAGACCCTTGTGCGGGTTCTGCGCATCGCTGACAACTTTCCTGGGCAGGTGCTGCACACTGCGGGCAGCTTTATCTTCCTGCGTTCTCCATTGCAGCTACATCCCCACCACTCCCTTAGTTATTGCCCCGTCAGTAGCTACTTACAGAGGCTGCGGTATCACAGCCCTCTGCCAAGCCTCCCTGACTTTATTCTGACATTTCATTTGAGACTGCCACGGGCCCTTATGTGCTATGCTGTGCTCTTTTGCAAATTCAGAGTTCGATTCAGGCTGGAGTACTTTCCTGACTGAACGCGGGGCAATGAAGCCTGAGGCATTTCTGGCCTGGCAGGCCATCCTTCTTGAAATGATTTCCCCCTGAAAATCCTCGCTACAAATTTACATCTAGAGCTCTGCACCAGAGACAGGAGCAGTGGTGCAGATTTCTGAGTTGGCTTACTTTATATTTTTAAATATTTTTATTGCACATGTTTGTGTAGTTGATATTTAAGTTCCTCGGGTGGAATTAGTTCATGGACATAACACATCTTAATTCATTCTTTCATGCGCTTTATTCGCTTCCTACCCCTTTCTTTCCATCTCTTGCTTCCCTTTTGATCAGAGAAAGAGTTCTTTCTCCTCGTCCTCTTACCTACCCACCCCCCACCTCTTGCTTTTTATCCCATTCATGATTTTGGTATGTCATGTAAGAAATATGATGGTTAACCTTCTGTGTCCATATAGTTCACTGGCAATTAGAACTTTATGGTCATTCATTTTCCTACAAATGACTCAAGTTAATCTTTTGCAATGGCAGAGTATTACTGCTCCATTGTATAGAGATACTGTATTTTCTTTATCCAGCTGTTATGTGATACAGGTCACGTAACTTTAGGACAAGGAATTGTGTGGCAACAAGCATGGTATACATGTGTCACTGTACTATGATATCTTCAGCACTTTCGGGAAGATCCCTACAAGGAGAGTAGCTGCGTAAAAAGAAATGTTCAGTTCTGCAGGAATTTTCGTGGTGATTTTCACAGTGTACCACTTTATGTTGCCAGCAACAACACAGACAAGTTCTTTAATCTTTTCAGCCTTCCCAACATTTGTTATTCTTTGACTTCTTAATGACCATGCTTCCTGGGAGAGGACTGAATCTCCATAGTATTTTAATTTGCATTTCTTTAGTGGTTAGTGATGTAGAAAATGTCACTCCAAATATATTAATCACTTGCACTTTTTCTCAGAAGTGTGTGTTCATCTCACTTTCTAGAACATTGTTGTTTGGTTATTTTGTTTGGAGGTCTAATAGTTTAAAGTTCTTTATGTGTTTCAGAAATTAGTACCATACCTGAGAATAGATGGTAAAATATTTTTCTGACTCTACAGGCTGTCTTTTCTCCCTGTTCATTGTTTCTTTTGCTGTTACATACAATATGATTAGTCTGCTAATTCCTAAATGTTTACTTTTGCTTGGTGGTATTGTGAATGGTATTTTTTCATAATTTGTTTAGATTATTATTATAAAATAATGCTATTTTTTTCTCTTGACTTTGTATCCCTCTATACTGTCGAATCTGGATACTAATTCTAGGAGTGTTTTCGTGAATATTTTCAAGTCTTCTCTGACATTAAATTCTAAAAAAAAATCTTGAGAAAATTGTTTTTATTATACTGTGCAAAAACTAATCATACACATGTAAAGTAACCCAAAGTTGGTGATTAATAATCTGTATGTGTGTGTTCATATGTGTACTGTGGAGCATATAAATTATAGTAGCATCCAGTATGCTACCTTAGAGTATCAAACATGGGAATATGGTGTGAGAGAAGAGAAAGAAAACATAGTAGTTTTGCTGGACACATGTAAAAAACTTTATTAGGACTCCACATTTATATTCCAATTATTTACACAAGATTATACATTTTAATTAATTGAAAATGTATGCTCTAGTGTGGCATGGTGGTGCATGCCTGTAATCCTAGCACTTGGGAGGCTGAGGCAGGAAGATCAGTGGGAGTCTGAGACCAGCCTGGACTACAAAAGTGAGCTCAAGGCCAGCTTGAACTGTCTCAAAAAGAAATGTGTGCTCTAAAAAGAGAATTAAAGAGGAGTCAGTATGGAAACAATGTATCCATAACTCTAAATGTTAACTGTGCTGGCCAAATAGCTCAGCAGATTACAGGGCCTGCAAGCAGATGTAGGGGCTGAGGGTTCAAGCCCCAGGCACATAGTGCCATCCCTACCCCCACCCCGGGGCACACTGATAGGGTAATTGAGATGGCAATTGAGGCTGGGCTTGGTGGCGCACACCTGTAATCCCAGCTCTTTTGATGCTGTAAACAGGTGGATCATTACGAGTCTGATCTAGCAGTGAGACCCTGAATACTCTGTAGACCCTTCTTTAAAGAAATATAAATAAATAAACATAAAAAATAAAGTGTGAGAGCTGAGACTGCTCATGTTCAATCATGAAGGACAATAAGTGTAATGAGAAATGTGTGCTGCATTGAGGGGTCTCGCAAAATAAGCCGGAAGCTTTCTTTTTGCTCTTTTTTAAAAAACTAGTGCATGTAGTACAGGGTCTCACTATGCAGATCAGACTCCTAGCGATCCTCCCGTCGTCAGCCTCCTGGACTGGCCAGCATGTGGGATTGGAGATGGAACGTTGGCCCCTCTGCTTGCCAAAGCAGGCATTTGGTCCGCTGAGCTATCTCGCTGGCCTATTAACTGGAAGCTTTTCAATGTGAAACTACTGCTGACAATTAAGTTACATTCAAATATTTTTTCCTGAATTTTATGGGGTTTTCAGGAAATTGTAAGCATTGTGAAAACTTTAAAAATACATACATAATTTACTTTCTAAGATACTAAAAACCAATGCTTTGTATTTTAATTTTTATAGAAGTTGGAGATGAGAGGTACATAAAATATGTCTGGGAAACATTTCTTGAAATATTTGCTCTAATTTTAATAGCTGATAGGACTGGCCAAATAGTTCAGCGGATTAAAGCACCTGCAAACAGGCACAGGGGCTGAGGGTTCTATCCCCAGGCCTACCATGCCAGCCCTGCCTCCCGGGATGTGCTGAGCCAGCAACTACAATTGGGCATGGCGGTGTATACCTATAATCCCAGCTCTTGGGCGGCTGTAAACAGGTGGATCACTATGAGTCCAATCCAGTAGTGAGACCCTGAACACCCTGTAGACCCTTCAGAAAAAAATTGATTCAAAGACACAGAGGAACCAGAAATCATAGAAAAAAATTAATCAATAGACTATGAATAAGTAGAGAAGTCAGAAAGATTCCAAGTAGGATGGAAAATGCAAATTGACTGGATGCCTCAACAACAGGTCCTTCGATCTACTAAACTTCTTTGAAATTTTAAGGAAGGTGTTTCTAAATTCACACACACATAAATCGAATGCTGAAAAATGTGTTTCACTTAATGTAAATTTTTACTTGTTTCTTGAGTCATCTTCCTGAAAACAAAAAAATCCAATATAATAGAAGGAGTGGCAGATCTCAAAGAATAATTTTCAAGCTTGAATCATGACTTTATTTTTTGAAAACTGCATGTTCTTGGAAGGAATGTTATTAATTTTTTCCTCACATATTAGCAAGATAGAAGAATTATAATGTTCCTATTGGTTGTAAAATTTATTGGAGTTTATACTTATGATTATGAAGAGTGTCAAAGAAAGGAGAAATACTTGTTTCTAGAAGATTTTAAATGCCAGAGTGTTTGAAGCTGAGAAATGCAAACCATCATTGGCTCCGTACCCACAGATGTGGTCTGGAGTTTTCCCATAATGGTAAGCTAGGGTTCCTGTACTCGAATCATCCTTCTGATGACAGGTGCAGAAAGGAGCTGTTACAGGAAAAATAAAGAAGGAACGTAAAAATCAAAAATATCTCTGCTGTCGAACTCCAATTACTTAGAGCACTGTATATTTTTTTAAATAAAATGAGCCTGTTTAAACCAGATTATTCTAATCACTATGGAACATCTACTTTCTACAAGTCTTTTAATAACTGCATATTAACAGAGGTTACCTACAAAAATAAATGTAGAGAAATGAAAACATGTTTTGAGTTCAATATGAAATGAAATTGTTTGAAGTAATTCATAAATGAAAGCTCCGTTCCTTGTGTTTTCTTGAAATTGTTTGTTGTAGGAGAGTTAACATGATTTTAAAGTGTACTACGTGTTTTTCTCTGCTGCAGTCCTCTAAAATCTATATGTTAAAAGATGGCTGCATTGTTCATATTATAACATCTGCTCCTCAAAACTTGGAACTCGACTTTCAAAATGGTGCCCTTGCCATTTTAAAATGACTAGGTCCTATTAGGTGATTATCTTCTTTTTTGGATCAAGTTGATCTTTTGGCAAGGGGATCATTTCCTTCCTCTACTTCTCCAATTTTTGATGATGAAGTAGTATTTTAAAATATATTGCCTCAATTGTATCAGTATTTGTGGTTATAAAAATGTCAGTCATGTTTTGTATAGTTTCAGTTTTTAACTAGATGCTTGTAGTTTCTATGTATTTTAAAGAATCTGTTTTGTTGTTGTTATTTATTAATACTATGAGTTCTATTAAAGTAAGTTTAAGGACATAGACTCTAGACCTGTGATTTCAGAAGACTATGTTTCTTGTTTTCAGAATATTCTTCTCTAATTAAGAGAATAAACATTATATCTATTAGACAAATAAATATACAAGGCACTGATGAATAATGCCAAAAATAGATTAGATTAAAAATACTTAACTACTTTTTAAAAATTCCCACTAACTTTAGGTTTATTTCATTTGCTTTCATCCTTTTTCCTTTTCAGGTTTATTTTAGTCTTCTTTCTTAAATAGAATTTAAACTTTTTTTTTTAATATTAAAGCCAGTTCAGCTTGTCCTGGGGGTGGGGCTGGCACAACATGTGGTGCCTGGGATCCAACTGAGGTCCCAGCTTGCCTATGCAGGTGTTTTAGGCCACTGAACCATCTCACTGGTCCCAGATAATACTGAACTTCAGTGGGTTTTTTGTTTGTTTGTTTGTTTTTATTTTCTTTTTTGCTGAACCAGGGATCAAACTCAGCACATTGCACTTGCCAGGCAGGCACTTATTCCCTTGAGCTATCTACCCATCCCCTTGTATTTGGACTTTTAATATTTGATTTTGGAATTAGTTACCCTAGAATTGAATTTTCCAGGAAGTTCATGTCTTCTTGTATTTCCCCTCTCTGTCTGTCTCTCTTTCACTATATCTCTCTCATTATTGTTTTCTTTCTTTCCTAATTGAGTGTTCCTTTTTAGTTTGCTTCAGGTTTTTTTTTTCTTTTTCTTTTTTTTAGACAGGGTCTCCCAGTGGTTCTCAACCTTTCCAATGCCGTGGACCTGCAATGCAGTTCCTCATGTTGCTGTGGCCCCAAACCAAAAAATAATTTTGGTGGCTACTTCAAAACTGTAATTCCAAATAAATAACATTTTCCGATGGCTTTAGGCGACCCCTGTGTTTTGGTCGTTTGACCCCTACCGGGGTCTCGACCCACAGGTTGAGAAC
>PVJA010015650.1:0-44950 GCA_004027025.1 Myocastor coypus
GTGGAGCTTGGGCAGGAGGGGTTCAAAAAAAGGGAGGGGGAAGGGGAAGGGTGGAAGGGGAAAGGGCAAGGCGGACCAAGGATCCTGACCAGGCCAGTACGCGGGCTTGGGCGGGCTGGGACCTGGACCGTGGACCGGAAGGGGAAGTTAGTCGCCGGAACGCAGAGAAGAAGCAGAGGGGCAGAGAGACCTTACCCCGCAGTTGCACGGGTTTGGGCGGGCTGGGAACTGGGAAAACTATTGATTTCTTGTCCAGTGCCCATCCAATATTAAATAAATCTGCCTGAAAATCCTGAGTATTTTTTTATTAGTTTTTTTCTTGTTTCAGAACTTTTATTTATTTTTATAGCTGGCTCAGCCTGCCCTGCGGGCAGGGCTGGCGCAGCATGTGGTGCCGGGGATCGAACCACGGTCCCTGCAGCCGGCCAAGTTTTCCCAAGCAGGAGCTTTAGACCACTGAGCCATCCTGCCGGGCCCCCTGAGTATTGTTTTTGTGTATCTGTTTGCCAGTGTACTAGAAGTATTCTTGCAGAGTTTTCTTCTATGTGAAGTATCGTGTCTTCTGTAAAAGAAAGATGATAATTTGACATCTTTTCCTATTTTTATTCCTTTTTATATAATGGCCAGCTCAACCTGCCCTGGGCATGTGGCTGGTGCAGCATGTGGTGCCAGGATCAAAGCGTGGTCCTGTGGTTGCCTAAGCTTGCCTAAGCAGGCACTTTAGACTGCTGAGCTATCTCAGTGGCCCCTATTTTTATTTCTTTTATTTCTTTGTCTTGTCTAATTGGTCTGGCTAATGATTTCAGAATTATATTTAATAGGAATGGTAATAGTGAACATCTTTATCTTATTCATGCTTTTAGAGCAAAAACCTTCAGGTTTTGCCCATTTAGTATGGTATTTGGTGTTGATTTGTCATAGATAGCTTTTATCAGATTGAGATAAAGACCATCCATTCCAATTTTTGGCATTTTTAAAAATCCTGAATAGGTGCTGAACTTTGTAAAATGGTTTTTCTGTATCTATTGAGATGTTCATATGATTTTTGTCTTTGTGTTAATACTGTGTATCACATTAGAGTACTACTCAGCCATAAAGAAGGATAAATTTGAGACATTTATAGCTAGGTACATGGATCTTGTGACCATACGCTTATGTTAGATAAAATGGATACACATGTGTCTCTTTGTGAGGAACTGAAAGTGTAAATAACAAAATATATAATAGATATTGTTAAATAGGAAGACATTATTCAAAAGGAAAGGGGAACTGGAGAGGAGGAAGTGTAGTGGATAGGTAACGGGTAGTCAGCTTGTTATACCCAGCCAAATTGAACTAGCATGGTGCTGGGTGTGGGAGGCCCCTGTGAAGACGGTTGGCAGCAGCATATAACAGGCAGAACTGGAGAAGGTGTTGAAGCTTTTGTAGATGCTGTGGGGAGAAGCTGTTGGAAATTTGGGGAGCTGCTGGCTCTCGTGGGCTGTTCTGCTGTAGGATCTTACCATGGTGGCTTTCCTGGTGAACTTGGCTGTTCTTGTTGCTGGAGTAACTCAGGACCTCTGTTGCCACTGAGAATAGCTGCGGTTCATTTTGGGGGAGCTCTGGTCCTCATCTTGAGCATTGCTTCCTGGCTCTTGAAGGGGAGATGGTACACTGCTCAGCCTTGTGGAGAAACTTGTCACGTAGGCTTTCCTGATGGGAATTCAGTTTTCCCCATCCTTGGGGTAGCTCAGGACCTCACTGCTGCTGAGGATGGCTGTGGCATCTTTGGGGGAGCTCTGGTGTGTACTTTGAATGCTGGTTCCTGGCTCCAGTTCACATCCGTCAGCTTGCTAACACAGATCTATTATCCTGCTGGCATAGAGTTCCTAGTTTCCATCACTGACCTTTGGGCCTTCTAAGGGCAAATCTGTTAAGCAGACCTGCATGAGACATTGTCATGGGTTCTAGGCCTCCAGTTGAATGTATGAGAGGCATTGTTATAGGCTCTAGGTTTTCAACCATACTCATGCAGGACATTATTATGGGATCCTGGACCTCAGCTGGATTCCTTGGTGTTTAATGTCTGGAAAGATTTCCTACACTCTTTGTATATGATTCTTTGGGTGATTGATTACAAAATAATCTTATAAATTGTGTCTTGTGTGGTATTGTTCCCCTTGGAACAAGCCAAAATCACGAAAAGGAGGAAGGAAAGGAAAACAAAAAAAATGACCAAAAACCCGATAGAATGAAAACAAAGCTTTATAAATGAGGAAAGGGAGGGGAGGGGAATGGGGGAAAAAGAAACTAAGACATCATGTACAGATACAAATTCCCTCTGATGAATATGATGATTATGTATATCTAAATTGTACCAATAAACTTAATTTTATGTTTAAGTATGTCTTCATAAAGAATAGGTTACATGCATATAAAAAGATATTTGTCATTTTGTTCATAACCTTGACCTCAGATATTTAAATCTTAGAGAGCCAGGGAGATAGCTCAGTAGAATAAGTGCTTGCCTAAGAAGCACAAGGTCCTGAGTTCAATCCCCAGTACTGCTAATAAATAAATAAAATAACAGCAAGGATTGCTCAGTTTGGTCAATTCATTCGTAAATAATTAGGGTCTTTCTATTTTCAGTACAATTCAGGAGTACTACGTATACTCACATTATTGTGAATCAGGGCATTAATAAACTATGGCATATTTTAAAGATCAAATACTATAGCATCAGTAACTGAAAATCAGTTATAACATCATATTAAAACAACTATAAAATAATACTTTTTTGTTTCATTTTTAGGGAAAGGTCTACAGGATGTTCAGGGTCTCACTACCAGATTGGACTCGTAGTGATCTGCCTGTTTGTTTACAGCCTGCCAAGAGCTGGGATTACAGGTGTGCACCACGGCCAGTCTCAGCTGCCACCCAGGAATTGTACTCCTGGGCCCTGTGCCTGCTTATAGGTGTTTTAATCCACTGAGCTATTTGGTGAGCCCTAAAATAATGTTCATAATGTGGTTTCAACTTCATTTAAAAGAGGCAAAGCACACCTGAAGGGTATCTTTGATAATTAAGTATATTTAAATGTTATACTTAAATGTTAATATACATTTGTTGTTATTATCATTGCAAGTGTTTATGTTTTAAAGCTTTCTGAAGAACCATGCATTAACTTTTTGTCAGAAAAAAAGGTTATGAGACAAGGAGAAGGAGGGAGGGAGGAAGACAGAAAGATTCATTTGTAAATTATTTTTATTCATCTTCTGTGCATTGCAAATTGTCCACCAGAGTGTAACTACCATGTAGGCAGAGATTTTTTTTGAAGTTTCCCCTAGTGCTTTCTGGCCTATCGTGTTCTGTACTCATTAAATGCTGCCTCTGTAGTTGTGCACATGCAGGCATGTAATGCTGTCATCCTATGTGGGCATGCATATTTAAATATGCACTCTCTTATTAGAAATTCCGGGAAAAAAGTGAAAGCAAGTATCTGAAAGGAACAATGGACCTTTTGCTATATGCTGAGATAGAAATAGTACTCCGTATTTGCTGAGAATAAAGGTACAGAGTGACCAGTAAAGATTTCGTGTCTAGTTCATCCATTTAAGCCCAATTATTTTCTTGCCTGATACTATCCCTTGGTGAGATTCAATCCAATGCTTCTGTGATTCTACTACACTCTTTGGGCACTTTGCTGCAAATATTAAAAAAAAAAAGTAACATACCATTGTCACTGCTGAATGGGCGGGCTGCCTATACCCACTTGAGGCTTCTTGTTCCTCTGGGGGCTCCTTGTTGCAGCCAGTATTAAACTATCTGAAGTGAAAGGACTTTGTCCTGTTAAGAAAGACAGGTCTACAAGTCTTTAGTCACATCTCATTTGCCATTTCTAGAATTCTGTACTCTGCATTAAGGCTAAGAATATAAAGTTTGGATAGTACTTCAGGATAGCAGCAGGTGCCCAAGAGGGAATGAGTGTTAAAATCCCTCAAACCACTAAGTTATTATTCTTTTTAAAGCAACCCTCAAACAGGTTCTTCAGAATCAGACAGCAGACCCCAAGGAATCGCACATTTGTTATTAGAAATAGGGCAGGATAAAACCCAATTATGAGATCTTGAAGATTTGATTTTTTTTTTTTGAAAAATAGCTATGGTTGTGCAAGGAAGACATGGAAAGTGGAAGTCATTTTAAAAGCAGATCATGGCTTATCCTCAATTATTGCTACAACTGAGCTGAGATGGGCTTGAGGTTTAATCATTATGCTGGCCTTCTCTCCGAAACACAGTGGGTATCTGAGTAGGGCTTCTTTGGCCTCCTCAAAGCTTCTGAAGGAAAATTACTGATTTTGAAGTCTCATGTAGGAATTTTTTATACAGTAAAATGGGGAGTTTAGAAATCTGGGCAGATTGACCAACTGTGAATTTATACTGCCTCATTATTTTGGGACATTGGAGGCTATACCGGAGTACACACTAATGCCACTGTCTTCTTACATATTTATTGGAGTGTCAAGATAAGAAATGTCACTTAAAATCAAAAGCACCATTCTGCAGACACTGACTTTATATTCCCTCTGCTCATTAGAAGGCCCTGTAAATTTTCTGTGCTAATATCCTGGCAGTGGTATCTTCACACTTAGCAAAGATTCGATAACAGGAAGCACCAGTGTAGCCTGATCTACTGTTTTTAAAAATTAACCAGAAAATGTCACTTATAAAATATAGAAACCCTACCTTATTCTGGGGCCCCTTATCTATGTCAGATCTTACAGTGGAACTGACAGTAATCCTCTATTTTGCATTTTGTGGAAAGATGCAGGGTTACATTTGTGATAGGGAAAGGAACTGGCAAAGGTATAATGAGAATTGTAGGAATTCTTTTGTTGTTTTTTATATTTCTTTTTCCTTTTCTATTACAGGGTCTCACTGTGTAGCTCAAGCTGACTTTGGCCTAACTATATATACCAGGCTCGACTCAAACTCTTGAGGTCAGGCTTATTGAAGACATAAAAAATATCACAAGAACCACAAATCTAAATTTACTGGGAGAACTCATATCTTTGGTATTTTAAGACTTTATTTTTTATTTTATTGATTGATTAACTGATTGATTGAGACAGAATCCTCCTAATTTGGGAGGCTGGTCTCAAACTTGTGATCCCCCCTTCCTTGGGCTCTGAGATTACAGGCATATACCATCATAGCTGTCTTAAAAAAGGATTTTTTTAAAAAATAAACTTTATTCATTTATGTTATGGCCGGCTCAACCTACCCTGGGGAGGGGGAGGCTGGCACAGCATGTGCTGCCCAGGATCGAACCGTGGTCCTTGTGGTTGCCTAAGCTTGCCTAAGCAGGCACTTAAGACCACTGAACCATCTCACTGGCCTCTTAAAAAAGGATTTAAAAGTTCTTGTTTATTTATTTATTTTTATGGCCGGCCCAGCCTGCCCTGAGGGCAGGGCTGGTGCAGCATGTGGTGCCAGGGATCGAACTGTGGTTCCTGCAGCTGCCCAAGCCTTCCCAAGCAGGCGCTTTAGACCACTGAGCCATCCTGCCGGGCTAAAAGTTCTTTTTTCTTTTCTTTTTTTAATGGCCAGCTCAGCCTTCCCTGGGCGTGGGGTTGGCATAGCATGTGGTGCTGGGGATCAAACCGAGGTAACTGCAGTTGCCTAAGCTTGCCTAAGCAGGCACATTAGATCGCTGAACCATGTCGCTGGCCCTGTTTTAAAACTTTAGAGAAACAAATATCCTAAATCATTTGGATATATGTTACATAACTTTTGTTATTTTAAAATTCTTTCATCTAAGTTCCAAAGAACAAGAGACTATAGCTCCAACTTCACCAATGCAAGAGTCTAGATTCAAAATTTTTCCTGTGTCTAAGTACAGATATAGACAAGACAGAGAATATTACTACCAGTAAAGGAATCCAGGTCACTACAAATTTTGGTTGTGCCCATTCTTCCTAGAGCATTAGTTCTAGATGTTTTTACTCAGCAGCTGTGCTTCTAAGGCAAGCCTTTCAGGTCATCGCTTTTTGTTCCTTAAAAATTTTTTGAAGAGTCACAAATTTGGCCTTTTTAGTTTCTCAAATATACAAATGGGTTATTACTATTGTGCCCTGGATGGATTATTTTATAATCTTATATTGTATTTCTATGTCACTATTGATCTATATTATTCATCTCTGTTGTGTTCTTTTATTAATTGATCTTTTTTTTTTTTGAGGCAAGGTCTCACGATGCAGTTTGGACTGATCTTCAAATCATTACGTAGCCCAGGCTGGCCTCAAACTCTTGGTAATCCTCCTGTTTCAGCCTCTTGAATGCTGGGATCACAGGCATGTGCCACCACATCGGGCATTTATTTATCCATTGTGCTCACATTGTACTCCTATTTCCTTTCCCCATTCTATATACACAAATATTCTATTGTGTTTTATATATCTTAAAAATAACTCCTACCATCATATGCTGTCATGCACAAATAAAACATACAGTATGTCAATGAACACTTATATTACTTTGTATCTCAACCTAGTGGTAGACAATAGACTTTTAAATTCAGTAATATGTTTTTCTGAGTATACAGTCCAATATATATTACCATTCATAGATACTGTTAAATCTTCCTCAGGAAAATTTAGGCCAATTTGTATAAATGGAAACATTTTAACAAAGATGTCTTTTCCCCACATTCTGTGAGTATTCACAATCATCCTTAAGAATTTCTTTAAAGCGTGGTGATATTTCTTTATATTTATGTTTAATAAGTACTCATGTAAAATGTGTATTATCCTGTCAGTTTGCTAGTGTCTGTAAATGTTATCATCTTATATACCTCATTTCCTCATCAGTACTGTTTAAAAGCTTTCTCCATGTTTCCTTGTTTATATTTCGCCATGTGTTTCCATTGAATGGGAGCCCAGGATGTGCATAATTATCTTACCATTTCCAACTCCCTGCAACCGTAAATCATAATGTAGTAACTATACCTTTTCTTGAACTCATGTTGAGAATCCATTGTTGAAGAACTGGAGACTAAATTTAAAGGCTTTGCAATGAGTTACATCTCCAAACCTTTTTATTTTTTAAAGACAAGTTCTTACTCAATTGTCCAGGCTGGACTCAAACTTGTGGTCTTCTTGATTTAGCATTTCGGAGAAGAGAGAAATATTTTTTAGTGTATCAACTCAGGAACAAAATTGCTGGAGAATGAGGTCATGTATCAGTGTTAACTAACTGCTTCCAGTGAGTTATCTGGAATAGTAATATAAATTTGCATTCTTATCTGTGTGAGCATTTCTATAGCTGTTGGTCTCCACCAGCACTTGACAAGCTGCTCTAATCTTTCTCAGTTTAATTGTGCATTCATTAAATATTTATATTCCTGTGATTGTAAATGAATTGACCATTGCTTTGATGTAAATTACATGCAAATATCAATTTTGTTGGGCCAATTTTCTGCTGGAGTTGCTTGGCTTGTTGCCTTTTTCTAAAGAATGCAAAATAGTAATAAAAAAGCAGCATTAGAAATGATACAAGATTTCAATACCAAAATAACACGAATTCAACAAAGGTTGCTGTATTGCATGATGCTATCTTCAAATTAGTTATTTATATTTTGAGATATAAACTTGTAAGAGTCATTTAAAGAAAATCAAAACAATAAAAAAGAAGTCAAAAGAAATACAAAAGAGGAAAAAAGTCAGAGTAAAAAAAGTTTTCAGCAGTAACTGCTCCTTTCAAAAACCAGCAGAAATTGACACCACAATTATCCAAATGATTCTGTGTATGTACCTAAATACACATTTTCCCCTTCTTTCATTTGTCCTTTTCCTCATTCCAGTTTTTCCTTCCCATTGAACAATTTCTTTACCTTTCCCAGGATCAGCTGAGTTGTTTAGATTTTAATCGTTTTTTCAGGGTCTCAAACTAAAGTGATAATATGATGTTTGCACATGTCAATGCGATTTATTTCACTTACCAATATAGTGTCTAGCTGCATCCATTTATCTACAGATGCTTCAAATTTTTCCCCTTTTATAGCTGACTAGTACTCTATTGTATAAAAATATCACATCTTTTTTATCCATTCCTCAGTTGATGGGCATTTGGGTTGTATCCAAGATTTAGCTATGGCAAATTGTGCTGCTATGAACATGGGTGCAAGTATCAGCTTGCACTCCCATCAAAAGTGGAGAAGGGTACCTTTTTCCCCACGGCCTCTCCAGAATTTGATATTCACTCACTTCTTTTATTTTCTTTCCATTGACTTCTTTATAACAGCATGTGGTGCTGTGATTAAATCCCAGTAGCTACATTTGGCTAAGCTGCCACTTTGTCTGCTCAGCTATCTAGCTGGCCTTGTTTCTTTTGATGTGCCGAAACTTTGCAAATAGATGCGATCTGAATTTGTTGATTAAAAAAGTAATTTTTTTCATGAACTCTACCTATTCTATGTCCTTAAGATTTTTACTCACCACTTCTTCCAGAAGATTTAGTGTTTCCATTTTAATATTTAAATCTTTGATGCGTTTGGACTAGTTTTGTGCGTGGTGATAGGCATAGGTCTATCTTAAGCCTTTGACCTGTAGAAAGCCAGTTTTTCTAGTACTATGTATTAAAGAGGCTATCTGTCTTCCCATGAGTATGTTTGGTCCCCTTTTCAAAGATAAGGCGACTGAGTGTGTTTGCAGTTGCGTCTACATCTTTTAATCTGTATTAGAAGATGTGCACTATACATAATGGAACACCATTGATCCTCTGTTCTTTTTTTTTTTTGCCAGCACCATGCTATTTATGACACTAGCACGTAGTATAATTTCAAGTTAGGGATTGTGATATCTCCTGCATTTCCTTTGTTACCTTTTTTTTTTTTTTTCAGGACCGGTGTTTGAACTTACGACCTTGCACTTGCCAGGCAGGCACTTGGGCCACAGAGCTATCTCCCCAACCCCATACCTAGGATTACTTTTGCTATTCTAGTCCCTTCTGGTTTCAGACAAATCTTAGCAATGTTTTTCTAGATCCATGAAGTATACTAATGATCTTTTAATTGTGATTGCATTGAATCTGTATAACAGGTTTCGGAGTATGGCCATTTTCATCATGTTAGTTCTTCCTATCCAGGAGCAAGGAATATCATTCTACTTTCTGAAATGCTTCTCAGTCTCTTTTTCAATAGCACTATAATTTTCACTGTATAAATATTTTACTTCCTTTGTGAGGTTGGTTCCAAAATATTTCATGTTTTGGAGTATTATTATGAAAGTCATGGTTTCAATAATTTCTCTCTTGTTGTATTCATTGTTTGTGCACAGAAATGCTATTGATTTTTGAGTGTTGATTTTATTTACTCCTATGTTTCTCAGTGGATTTTTTGGGGTCTTCTATGTACAGTATCATATTATCTGTAGATAATGATAATTTCACTTCTTTCTAGTGATTATTCCTTTTATTTCTTTCTCTTCTCTAATTGATCTGGATAATTTTTTCAAAACAATATTGAATAGCGGTGATGACAGTGGGGCATCTTTGTCTTATTCCTGATTTTAAAGTGAAGGCCTTCAAGTTTTGTCCGTTAAGTATAATTTTGGCTGTTCTTTTTGTCATAGATTGCTTTTATCAAGTTGAGGCAAGGAGAATATATTCCTATTTCTTGTACTGCTTTTATCATGAATGAGTATTGGATGCTATCAGAAGCTTTTTATGAATCTATTGAGATGATCATGTGATTTTTATCTTTGACTTTGTTGATGTGGTGTATTCCATTTATGGTTTTGTGTGTATTCAAACATGCTTCCATTCCTGGGATGAATCTCACTTGGTCATAGTGCACAACGTTCTTGATGATTTGCTGTAATCTGTTTGCTAGTACAGTTTTGGAGCTTTTTGCATCTATATTATTTAGGGAGATTGGCCTGTAGTTCTCAGGTTTGGTTGGATTCTTCTCTAGTTTTTGAGTCACAGTAATATTTGTCTCTAGGAATGAGTTTGGAAGAATTGCTTTCCTTTCAGTTTCTCTGAAACATTTGAAAAGTGTTGGCATAAGGTTATCCCTAAATTTCTTGCAGAATTCACCTGTCAGTTCATGAGGACGTGGGATTTTCCTTGTTGGCAGAATTTTTAAACTAACTTTTCCATTTCATTAGCTGGTATTGGGTTATTCAGAATTTTATATCTTCTTGACATAGCTTTCACATTCCATATGTATCTAGGAATCTGTCCATTTCTTCTGTGTTTTCCATTCTGTGAGAGGGAAAATTTTGGAAATAAGTATGGATAATCTTGTGAATTTCTATAGGGTTTGTAGTGATTTCATCCTCTTCATTCGTCATTGCATGAATTTGAATTTTTTCTATTCTTTATTAATGAGGTTGGATAGGTGTTTATCAATTCTATTTATTTCTTCAAAGAGCCAACTCTTCGACTCATTAAAGTTTTGTGTTGTTTTCTTCATCTGCATTAAATTTATTTATTTATTTATTTGCAGGACTGGGATTCAAACTCACAACCTTGCACTTGCCAGGCAGGCACTTGTGCCACGGAGTTATCTCCCCAGTCATCTGCATTGAATTTATTTCTGCTGTGGTTTTATAATTTCCTGTCTTCTTCGGGCTTTGGGCTTGAATTGTTATCTTTTTCTAGGAGCTTGAGGTATAGCATAAGACTGTTTATTTGGGCTTGTTCTGTTTTCCTGATATGAGAATTTGCCACTATGAATTTTCCTCTTAAGAAAGCTTTCATTGCATCTCACAGGTTCCAGTAAGTTCTAAGTTCATTTTCATTAGATTGCAAATATTGTTTAATTTCTTCTTTAATTTTATCTATGACCCACTGATTGTTCTGGAAGGTATTATTTAGTTTCCATATTTTTATAGGGTTTTTGCTGTTACTTTTGCCAATAATTTCCAGTTTTATTGCACTATGGTCAAATCATATGCATAGGATAATTTCAATTCACTTGCTTTTACTTGAGCATATTCTATGAGCTAACACAAGATATATTTTGGAGAATACCCAATATGCAGTTGAAGAAAATGTGTATTTTTACCCTGATTGGTGGAGCAGCCTGTAATGGTCTACTAGGCCAATTTCTTCATGAGTTTGGTTTAGTTCTGTTATTTCTTTCCTCATGTTCTGCACGGTTGATCTATCTCTTTGTGTCACTGGGGTATTAAAAACCCTTATAAAATTATGATATTTCTCATTAGATTTTTCTTGTTCATTAAAAATTTGCCTTACATAGTCAGATGCTCTTCGTTTGGAGCATATATTTTTAAAATTGTTATCTTTTCCTCTTGTAGTTTTATCCAAACAATTATGCAATGACCTTCTTGGTCTCTTTTAAACACTCTTGGTTTGAAGTTGACATCACCATCCAGAATAGGTACCCTTATTTTTTGTGGTTTCCTGTTGCAGGGAATACTGTTTTCCATCCTTTGATGTTCAGCATACTAATTTTTTTTGAGGTAAATATGTTTGTTGTATGCAGCATATTGTTTGAATTTGCTTCTATATCCTCTCTGCCAGTCAGTTTCTTTTGATTGCTGAATTGAGGTCATTTACTTTGATAGTTATAACTAATATATGTGGGCTTATCTTTGTCATGTTGTTTTCCTACTGTTAGATTTTTAAAAATAATTTTTAATTTTTATTTATTTATTTTTTCTTGTTTCAGAACCTTTGTTCGTTTATTCACTCATTTTTTATGACCGGCTCAGTCCGCCCCGAGGGCAGGGCTGGTGCAGCATGTGGTGCCGGGGATCAAACCGCAGTCCTTGAAGCCGCCCAAGCTCCCAATCAGGCGCTTTAGACCACTGAGACATCCCGCCGGGCCCCTACTATTAGATTTTAACTTTTCCCGTTTGCTTAATTAATTGTTCTACTTGTTAGTTTTCTTTTGTTGTTTTTGAAGTTGTGGTCAACTTAGTCTTTTTCCAAAATACCTATCAGTACTCTTTTAAGGTTGGTTTGGTTGTCATGAATTACTTCCACTGTTCTTTGTCACAGACATCTAATCTTTCCATTAAATTAGATAATTTTGCAGGATATATCAGGTTGGCTTGAAAGTTGTTTCCTTTCAGGATCTCAGATATCTCACTCAAGCTCGTCTACATTTGATGATATGTGCCAAGAGATCTGCCATGATTCTTGTTTTTGGAGGGGGGGGGTCTACCAGTGGTTCTCAACCTTTCTAATGCCATGACCCCACAATACAGTTCCTCATGTTGTGGTGACCCCAAACCAAAAAATAATTTTGGTGGCTACTTCAAAACTATAATTTTGCTGCAGTTATGATTCAGAATATAAATACCTGATATGAATTACGTATTCTCATTGCTACAAATCAAACATAATTTAAACAGTAATTAATTACAAAACAATATTTAATTATATGTTGAGAAATATTTATTACTAATTCCAATAAATAACATTTCACCATGGCATAGCATGGGTTTAAATATGTATTTTCTGATGGCTTTAGGTGAACCCTGTGTTTTGGTCATTTGAACCTTGCCGGGGTCGCAAGCCACAGCTTGAGAACTGCTGATCTACAGGATGTTCAGGGTCTCACTGCTAGATCAGACTCTTGAGTGTTCACAGCTTCCCAAGAGCTGAGATTCCAGGCACATACCACAACGGCCATTCTCAATTGCCATCTCAGTGAGCCCTGGGGATTGAAACCACAGTCCCTGCACCTGCTTGCAGGTGCTTCAATCTGCCGCTTATTTGGCTAGTCCCTCTTCCATTATTCTGATGGACTTTCCATTTTAGGTGAAATTTTTCTTATCTTTAAGAGCTTTTTTTTAAAAAAAAATGTATTCAGTAGAGGGTCTACAGGATCTTAGTACACAGATTGAACTTTTAGTGATCCTCCTGTTTTCAGCCTCCCAATCACTGGGCTTACAGGTGGGTGCTACCATGCCCAGTCTCAACTGTCATCTGAGCACTCCCCAGGGGCAGGGCTGGCACAGCACTCCAGAGATGGAACCTTGGTTCCTATGTCCGCCTACGCAGGCACTTTAATCTGCTGAGCTATCTGGCCAGCCCTCTAAGAGCTTTTAATATTCTATTCTTTCGCTGAATTTCTGGGAGCTTGTTTGGATGTTCTAGCAGGGGAGCACAGCTACTCATATACCCTTCACAGAGGAACAGTGCTCCTCTATTGCGGGTGGCAGTCCTCTTTCACTAAGCTGTGCAGCTTCCAGAGAGACACACATGGATCTTGAGGGAGGAAGGGTACACCCACCTAGCTGGCCAGATCAGCCAAATCAACCCTGGTGATCAGTGAGGTGACAGAGGTCACAGCAAGATCGCCCTCATGTCCTTTTGGTGAATTTCTTGGATCTTGATTGTTATGTGTCTGGATGAAGATTTATTTTGATTATGGGTAGCTGGAGTTCTATATGCTTTAGTTATCTGTATAGTGGATTCTTTACCCATGCTTTGGAAATTTTGTGCTACTACTTCTGAAAATACCTTTTTTAAATAAAATTCTTTTTACATCTTTTGTGTTATCTCCAGCTCTTTTGTTGATATCTGTTAGCCTTGTACTATTTTTCTTAGCATCATCCTGCAGATGTTGTATTGTTATTTTCTGATTTCTTTTTACTTTTAAGAGGTGTTTCCTCTCCTGTTCATTAGCTGCAATGCTATCTTTAAGGTTTGAAGTTCTAGCTTCTGTTTCATTCAAGCGATTTTACCAGCTTTCAACAGAATTCTTAATGTCCTGCACATGTATTCGAACTTGTTTCACACATTCCAGTTCTTTCTTGTATTGTTCATTCAGTGTTTCCATCATTTTACTTTTCCCTTATTTTTTTTAAATTTATCTTCCTTAGATGTATCACACAATCCTTTCATGATTGCTGTCACTTCTTTTTTTTTTTTTTTTTTAACCTGAGAGCTTATTCCTGATTTGACTTCTTCTGTAGCCTGATGGAGTTGTTTCTGTTTCTTTACTTGAGTTGGTATCATCTCAGAAATTTCAGGAGTGCCGGGCGTGGTGGCTCACGCCTGTAATCCCAGCACTTGGGATGCTGAGGCAGGAGGATTGGTGCGAGTTTGAGACCAGCCTGGGCTACAAAAGTGAGCTCAAGGCCAGCCTGAACTGCATAGCAAGACCCTGTCTCAGAAAAGACCAAAAAAAAAAAAAATTTCAGGTGTGTGAATTCCAAACTCTTCTATGCCCATCTCTTAGATTTGTTTTGGATGGGCTAGAAGTTTGAGGTTGCATTTTATTCTTTCCTTCTGGCATTTTTTTGCAGTGATGATAGATAAGCAAGGTGCAGGTCTGAGTGGCTCTCAAGAGAGCAGGATGGCAGGGTAGGTTCACCAAAGCTCCTCCTGTGTGGGGTTCAATGTGGCTTTTACTTCATTAAGGAGCATCTGATGATGATGAGTGCAGGCCAAAGTTGTGCATGGCTCTTGCTGGTGGATTGGCACAGCATAGTGCTTTGGAAGGCTTGTGTAGGTAACTGTCATAGTTAAGTCTCCGGCTGTCTTCAGACTGAAGAGGGTTGGTCTGACTCAGAAAACTGGCAGGAAGGCTCTGATTAACCTTCATTGTCAGTGATTTGTGAGAGTTCTTATATATTTCAAGTGTTGTCAGATTATTATTATAAATAAATAATAGTATTACTAGATAACAATATTATAAGATAACAATTATAAAAATATATGTTCCCAAGGAGGAACACCTGACTATGTAAGGCAAATTTTTAACGGAGAAGAAAAATCTGATGAAGAATATCATAATTTTAGAAGGGTTTCTAACACCCCATTGACACAAAGAAATAGATCAACCATGCAGAAAATGAGTAAAGAAACCACAGAACTGAGACAAACTCGTGAAAAAATTGACCAAGTGGACTATTACAGATTGCGCCACCCATGAGGGTCAAAATACTTACCAGTTTTAGATAATTAAAATATTTCCTCAAATTATATATTTTTCCTGTTATTGTAATGTTTGATGCTTTGAAATTTTTTATAATCATTAGTGTTATTCTAAGTGATACATAATAGCTAAATCATATTCAGTCATTGGTATACACCTTTTTATCCTCTCCCCTCCTCTGTTCCCATGATCCCTACCACATTCTCTAAGAACTGCATACTTATTTTCAATCATCTCTTTTACATCTTAATTTGAATTCTAGCTTTTTTATATTGTTGTGCTTTGTTGAAAAAGATTTAATTTTAACATATTTTAATTTATCAGAGATTCATCTTATAGTCCGACTTTTGGGATTTTGTTTAAAAGTTACTCAGGTCTTGCCACAGTCCACGTTCTACTCCCAAATCACAGATGTGTTCTTCTAAATTTATAGTGTTAACGTTTCACTTTCAGTGCTCTAATATATCTGTTGTTCATATTTTTTGTTGTTGCTACAGATTTATCCTAGGAGTGTTGTACAACTGAGCCCTACCCCCAGAATATTTTTGTTTTGCATTTTAAGGTAACATCTTGTAAAGTTACTCAGGTTGGGATTGAACTTGTGATTGTCTTACATCTACATCCAAATGTGCTTCAATTAGTGCCAAGCTTATTCATTTTTTCTCTATATTTTATTAATATATGTTGGTAGCACACAATGATTACATTCTACCTGTGGAGTTGGTATATGTATACAACATATGTCAATTCCCTTTTCACCGCCTTTTCCTCCCCTATCTGCACCATTTGATCCCCTTCATATATGAGAAAGATTTCTCTTCTGATTATTTTTCATTTTGTTCTTTACTTATGGTTTGAGTTTCTTTTATTTTATTTATTTTTTCTTGTTTCACAACTTTTGTTTGTTTGTTTGTTTGTTTATTTATTTATTTTTATGGCCGGCTCAGCCTGCCCTGAGGGCAGGGCTGGCCCAGCATGTGGTGCTGGGGATCGAACCGCGGTCCCAGCAGCTGCCTAAGCTTTCCTAAGCAGGCGCTTTAGACCACTGAGCCATCCTGCTGGGCCATTGAGTATCTTATATAATATAAACCATGAGACATTTAAACCTATGTATCTAATTTACTTTGCAAAACATTAATGGCTTCTAGGTGCACACATTTTTCTACAGATGACTTACTCTTATCTTTCCTTATGGTAGAGTAATGCTCAGTTGTGTGGAAATGTCACATTGTCTTTTTTCTTTATTTTTATGATTTTTAAACAGAACGCAAATTAGAATTAAAACAGAAAAAATTACAAATGATACAGGCTTTCTCTTAGCCAAGTAATACGAATTGCACAGTATTTGTTGTAATACATAGTGTTGTCTTCCAACTACTTATTCATACTGCCAGATATATGTAAAATTGAAAGAATAAAGAAAAAAGAGAGAAATGTATGAGAAAATAAGCAGAGAAAAAGGGCAAGCAATTGGAAAGAGACAAAACAAATTAAAACATTAACTACTTCTTTCCATAGACCAGCAGAAGTGCACAGTAGTTGTCCAAGCCATCCTGCTTGCATACATGCATAAATCTCAGGGCTGGTGAGATAGCTTAGCAGGCCAAGTGCCTACCTAAGCAAGCTCAGGGTCCAGAGTTTGATCCCTGGTCCCATATATAGTGCTGGTCCAACTCCCAGCCTCTCTGAGCTGGTGACAGTTTCTGGGCATGGTGGCACATGTTTGTGATCCCAGAGCTGGGGAGGTTGAGAACAGGAGGATCACTCTGAGTCTGAACTGTGTAGTGAGACCAGTACCAATACACATACCAAAAAAAGAAAGGAAAAAGATCTCTTGCACACTCCTTTTCCTGCCCTTCTTTTCAACTTAGTAACTCTTTCCAGTTGAATAAGTTTGTTCTCTTTTCCCAATATCTATTGTTCCCTTCAGATTCCATTTTTTTCTTTCAGATTCTCACATTAAGGAGACAATACAATGTTTGCACCTATGCGTCTGATTTATTTCACTGAAGGGTATGTTCTCTAGTTGCATTCATTCACCAACAAAAGACTCAAATTTATCCTGTTTTATAGCTGAATAATACTCCATTGTACAAAAATACCACATCTTCTTTAACTATTCTTCAGTTGACAGGCCGAGGCGATAGCTTCGTGGCACAAGTGCTTGCCTGGCAATTGCAAGGTTGTGAGTTTGCACCCCGGTCCCACACCTCAAAAAAAAAAAGGATTAGTATTCTTCAGTTGATGGACATCTGCATTGCTTTCAGGATTTAGCTATGACAAATTGCACTGCTACGAACATGAGTGCACATGTATTGCTGTGGTATGAGGTTTCCAGCGCTTCTAAAAAAATACCAAGGAAGAGCATATCTCGCTTGAATGGGATCCCCAATCCTACCTTTGAAGGAATCTTCACACTGATTTTCATAGTGGTTGTACCAGTCTGCACTCCAACACTGCAGAAGGGTTCCTTTCTCTCCACAGCCTCTCCAATGTTTGTTATTGGCTGACTTTTTTCTTTTTTTTGGGGGGGGGGTGGGAGGTCTAAGTGTGTTTAGGATCTCACTACTAGATCAGACTCATAGTTATCTGCTTATTTACAGTCTCCCAAGAGCTAGGATTACAGGCGCATGCCCCCACACCTGGTCTCAGTTCCGTCTCAGTGCATCCAGGGAGCCAGGTCAAGCAGGCCAAGGGATCCAACCCTGGTCACCTGATCGTGCTTGCAGGTGCTGTAATCCACTGAGCTACTGATGTTAGCCACTATTTGTGGGCTACAGTGGAATCTCAGTGTTGTTTTTTGTTTGCATTTCTCAAATAACAAATGATGTTGAATATTTTTTATTTGCCATTCATATTTCTTCCTTTGAGAAGTGTATATTCATCTCAGGAGTGTATATTCATCTAATTTTGGATCTGGTCTTTGAATTTGGGGGACCTAATTTTTTTCTGATTCTTTGAGAGTTCCACGTAGAGGCTTTCATTGGAGGGATAGTTGGCTACAATTTTTTCCCACTTTGCACCATATTGTCTTTCTTCACTCATCTTTTGATGACTTTTTAAGGCAGAAAGGGTCAGAGTTGTGATTGGAAGAGATACCCTGCAGAGTGTCCATATAAAGGCCATCAGTAGATGTTAGGCATTCTTATCTTGGTAGGAATATAGTTTTAAGTCTATAGGAAACAACACAAAAGAAACAATTAAGTATGTATGGGCCAAATAGTATCAAAAGAACAAGTATAAATACAGTAAAAGGTTTCCACATGGAAGAGCCAGAAATAGCTTCCCAAAAAAGGATAGGGATAAGGTCCAGGGTGTTTCAGAGTCTGATATGTCATTAGCCTGTCATTTAATATCTTCAATAGCTATTGAGATATTAGCAGAAGGACCAACAATGTACTGTATACACCCATGTATACTCGTATGCTGCAGTTAGAATGTATAATGGGATCTAATTCTGAAGAATAGATGATCTTATTTTAATTTTACTTTTTATTTAGGAAAGACCAGCTAAAGTCTCATTTAAGGCTTGCTTAATATAGTTAAAGGCCTTGATATGTTGTATATAATATTTTCTTAACAAGGTCACTCTGGTGGATCCTTGCAAAAGGAGATTAGCATATTTGTTATTGTTTTATCTGTGTGTTCACTTGGGTGTTGGCAGTGTATATGCAAGGATGAACAAAATTTTCAAGAAATTTGAGTATATATAGTCAAAGCATGAGTACTAGAGTGGCAGATAAGTGTAGAAACTGTTCTTAAGGGACTAGAGTAGTAATTTTAACCCACTGGCTCTTAGATGGCTATACTGATATGAGTCTAATATTTTGTCATAAGTCTTTCTTGTTTTAGTTGTAATTATTTTTTAAAATTTTTTGTGACTTAGAGTACTAGATTATATCAATTAGTATGTTGGTTTTGACCAATGAAAACATATCTAAAGTCTTTTGTTTAACTTTCTTTCTATAGCTGAACATTTTTCTCTGTCACTAGTGTAAGAATCTGAAAAAGTAAATAAAACCTAAAATATACAATAGATACCATGGAAAGAAAAGAAACTGTTCAAAGGGAAAAAATAACTGGGATACAGGAAAGGAGAAAAGCAAGAAAAAAGGAATATATATGTGTGTATGATCTTTTTAGGTCATCCTGCAAGAGTAAATGGCCCCCAGGCCCCCAGGGCACTGAGCCTTCTCCCTCTGGCCAAACTGTGGATCTCCACCGAGGAGCCTTGAGTAATCAAGAAAAGGTCACCAGAAAAAAGGTGACTCACATAATCTGTAACTAGGATAATGTTGTCTTTACCTGGTCATTTTAATTCTGCATAAAAGTCCAACTCCCATCTTAGAGAGATATATTTTAGCCTGCCTAAATACTACAATATACTGAGGTTGCCAGTTAATCAAAACGATGCTGAGACTGGTTTAGTAAATATAATACATATTCTCTGTACAATAACTTGAGATTCTTTTTATTTTTTCAGAAGAATAAAATAGTAAAAATAAATTAGAAATGATACAAGAATTCCACTAAACAAAAAAGAATTCAAATGCTGATAAGACATCTAAGCAGACTGAAGTGCCTGCTTAGGCAAGATTAGGCAAGCACAGGGATCTCACTTTGATCTCCAGCACCACATGCCACACCAACCCTGCCCCCAGGGTGGGCTGAGCCAGCCACAGAGGGGCACAGAGGCATATGCTTGCAATCCCAGTGCTGGAGAGGCTGAAAACAGGAGGATCACTATGACACTGAGCTGCATAGTGAAACCCTATATTGTGTAGTAAGATCCTGCAACAACCAAATATTTTTTTAAAAAGGAATTCAACAATGTTTATATATATATATACTTGAAATTAGTTCCTCAGATTGCTTAATATAAGCATGAAAAATACATCAAAAAAGTTATAACAAATTAAAACAGGGAGAGGAAAAAATTTAAGCATTAACTGCTCATTTTAATAGACTGTGAGGGCCCAGCAGGATGGCTCAGTGGTCTAAAGCGCCTGCTTAGGAAAGCTGAGGCGGCTGCAGGGACCGCGTTTCGACCCTGGGCACCACATGCTGCACCAGCCCTGCTCTCAGGGCAGGCTGAGCCGGCCATAAAAATAAATAAATAAACAAACAAACAAACAAAAGTTCTAAAACAAGAAAAAAAATTAATAGACTGCGAAAGTCAGCAGAACAATTATATATATATATATATATATATATATATATATATATATATATATATATATATATGGCTAAAATATATCTCCCTAAGATGGGAGTTGGGCTTTTATGCAGAATTAAAATGACCAGGTTAAGACAACATTATCATAATTACAGTTTATGTGAGTCACCTTTTTTCTGGTGACCTTTTCATGATTACTCAAGGCTCCTCTGTCCAGATCCACAGTTTGGCCAAAGGGAGAAGGCTCAGTGTGCCCTGGGGGCCATTAAGTCTTGCAAGATCACTGAAGAAGATCATTTGAGCTCTTAGTTCTCTGCCTCAGAGTATAGACTCCTTTCCAATGGCCATATTTGCAGTCAGGGCACAGCATGGAGGGGACTTAATTCAGTTCCTCTTAAAGTGACCTGGTTTTCAACATAGTAGCAGTGGGCCCTGGTCACTGAACTCTTCTTGAAACCCTAACAATTAGACTTAGGGTCTGTTCTTCTTAAGGCTGCACAAAGGCAGGCACTTTTTGGTCTCATTGTTTTCTCTCCTTGGCTTCTTCTCAGTCTCAATTGTAGAATACTAAGGAGGTAGTTTAGTATGAAGTGGACTATCTGGAGCAAAAGCTATATCTTGCGAATTTTCCTTAATATCTGGAGCAAACTGGGTAATAAATTCATTTTTAAGAATAACCTGTCCTATCATATCAGGAACTATGGGCACATTTTTTTTTTGTCTTTTTGAGACAGGGTCTCGCTATGCAGTTCAGGCTGGCCTTGAGCTCACTTTTGTAGCCCAGGCTGGTCTCGAACTTGCATCGATCCTCCTGCCTCAGCCTCCTGAGTGCTGGGATTACAGGTGTGTGCCACCACACCCGGTTATGAGCACATATTTTGCCTATGTCTTTCAGAAATGATCTAAGAAGGCTGATGAGTTTTCATCTTTTTGCTGATAACTAGCTGACAATTTAAAACAGAAGGCTCAGTTTCTGTCCTTTTTAGGCCTTCAAAAATGCATAGCTGAACAGCTTTACAGGACTGGCACTGGATTCCTTTGGCCAAGCTAGTTACACAGAGTTCCACGCCACCAATTGTTTGAACAATCTTTCATGCCTGTATCTGGCAATCTGAGTAACAAATTTGATGATAACAGTATGTAATATAACAACCATTGTTAATTTTCTATTCTTGTCTTGAAATTCTGTGCCATTTTTATTGTTGTATGTTGCTCTGTTTATGTTTTGTCTTTGTTCTTTTTTTCTCTTTAAAATAAAAGTTAAAAAATAGAAATAAATAAAAAACACATAGTTGAAAATTTGTCTTGCTCCAATCTCCCATCTGTCTGTTAGGCCATCAGGGGTTTTGAGTAGGGATTATTTAGACTGCAGTTGGAACTGGTTCTACCTATCTTTTAGCTGCTTAAAATTAGTAATATGAAATCCATTCCCAAGTGCAATTGCAACACTCCTTGTTTATCATTATAAGTCAATGTTCAATTTAAGATGAATAAAATCTAAAACGTACACTAGATACTGTGAAAAGGTAAAGAAGCTGTTCAAAGAGGATGAAATACTGAGATAAGGAGGACAGAAAAGGGAAGGAGAGGGGAAAGTGATCTATCTATGTATGCATGCAGGATGACTTGGATAATTGTACTGTGGATTTCTGCTGGTTTGTAGAAAGAAGGTAATGCTTAATTTGTTTTCTCTTCTTAATTTCTTATAACTTCCCCCCCCTATTTTTGCATGCATATATCTAGTAATCAAAAAAACTAATTGAAGACAACACTATGTAATATGACAAATATTGTCAAATTCGTATTATTTTGTTTAGTGAAATTGTATTCTCCTTAAAAATAAAAAGTAGTAAAAAATAAAGGGACATAACCAAAAAAATTAACATTACATCTTTTTAGTCTAGCTTGTAGTTCTAAGTAAGCCCTCTAAGGTCCTCAGTGTATTCAACCCGGCCATCTGAAAAATTTTTAAGTTCTTTCTTGATCTATTCTAGCTCACTTAGAGAAAAAGGCATATGAACATGGCTAGTTTCATGTGGAGTATCATTATACTTCTAGCATAAATAAGAATTAATTCTTAATGTAGAGAAAGTTTGAACACAGCAATTTGTACTGTGTTCCTTGTTTCCTACAGTGGGATTCTATTGTAAAAGTTTATCATAATTAACATTTCCCTTTGTATTTCAATTTGGCTCTAGAGGGTAAACTGTTTTCTTAATATATGAGGGTGAAATCTCAATTAGTGCTTAAGAATGTATTCCCAATGAGTAAGACATTTTGACATTGAACGTTTCAGAAAAAAATGCAAAAAAGGAAATGGGCATCCCCTTTAATTTCTATGCCCTCATGGCATCCTTTGAGTTGATTCCACTACAGGACAAGTGGATGCCATTTATAAAGAGCTCAGAAGATAAAAATTGACCAGCCTGTCTATCCTTGCACTGGTGCATAATTTCATCTTCCCGGGAGCTCATGTACTTCCTCCTGTAGGTGTCATTACAAGTACAAATTGTGATTGATCTCAACTGCAACAGCAACTTATATTTAAAGAAGAAAACTTTGCTTTGTATTAAACTATTATTTTTTTGTTTTGTTTTTTGAAAGAGAGTGAAAAGTGAGTTGAAAGTAGTTAACATAGTTCTCAGCCTGTAAAGGACATTACCTTAATAGATAGAAAGAAGCAAAGAAGCAACTGACCTGCGGAATTCTTCCCTGAGCTGTATGTAGTGCAAAGAAATCTCCAAGACACTTGGGTTACCTATCTAATCACTAAGCAACCTTTCGTAGCAGCAAGGCAAGGCTATGCCTCCACATATGTTAATATTGTACTGGCTCCCTAGTGTAAGAACCCAGAAGAAATAAAACCTGAAAGGTACAATAGATATACTAAAATGGAAAGAAATGGAACATGCAAGTATATATACAGGATGGCTCAGATGATTGTACTAAAAATTTCCATTAGTTTTTCGAAAATAGCAGCTAACGTATAGAATTCTCCTTGAGTAATTCTGTATGCTGATATTTGCATCTAAGCAACTATGTCGAGGACAACAATGTGTCATACAAAAACCATGCTTGAATATGTGTCATCTTGGTCTTCTAAATGTATACCATTTCTGGGGTGGGACTGGGGAGATAGCTCTGTGGCACAAGTGCCTGCCTGGCAAGTGCAAGGTCATGAGTTTGAACCCCAGTCCCGCCACCCCCAAAGTAAATGTATACTATTTCTAATGTCATATCAATTATTACTATAAATTTTACTAAAATAAATTTGTTAAAAGGTAAAAAATATTTAAAAATGAGTGACAAAAACAAAATTTTCAGGTTTATTGAAAGCAAGCAGTAATATTCAATCATATATAAAACTATATCTATTAATCTGAGCAACAGATTTGATGATAAAATAGATAATATATCAACCATTGTTAATCAGCTAAATCTGTAACATATACATTGTTGTATGTTACCCTGTTTCTGTCTTTGTTTCCGATTTTCGTTCTTGCTTCTGTTGTTGCTCTTCAAAACAAAATAAAACGACACTTTAAAAAATTATATCTTTGAAGCTCACAGGTTAAACTTACATTTCTCATCTAGCAATCACATTTTATGTATGTATGTATGTATGTATGTATGTATGTATGTATGTATGTATCTATCTATCTATCTATCTATTTATTTATTGCAGAACCAGGTATCAAACTCAGGACCTTGCACTTGCCAGGCAGGCACTTGTGTCCCTGAGCTATTTCCCTGGTCCCAGCAATCACATTGTACGTGTTAACAAAGCACATTTAGTAGTTGTCTATGCACAGATGAAAGAAAAAGGCTGACTAAAATCTGTTTGCCACTCTTAGGTAACATATACAGGACACAAATGGAAATCATTTCCCTGATAGTTTCTGTGAAGGGCAAAGAATTGTTGTAAGCTGCCTCAGCCTGATTTTGGAGTAGGAATCTAAGGAAAAAGTGGTTCTAAAGTGAACTGAAAATCTTAGGAGGAATTTAAAGTTTAAAGGCAGAGAGAGATAAGTACAATAGATAAGTGGAGATCCTTCTGTAGTTGGGAGCCAGTTTTGGCTGAGGAATTTATGGATATCCATCAGAGAGCAGGCCTGGCTAAGACACCTCATTTGCTCTCAGTTTCTATTGGTTCATGCAGCCAGACATTTATCTCCAGAAAAGAATCCAGCTTTTGTCAATATTTCACATCTGGGGAACATTCCATTAGTCATTGGCTCCAAGGGGGATTTACTAAAAGATGAGGGGGAAATCTTTCCTCTGCTTTAAAAACATTTAAATAGCTGGCAGAGTAACCTCTATTTGTCAAAGTTCTATAATAGGTAAAAGCTTGAGCAAAATCATTATCATTATCATATCACTTTTAGTAGCTTTTAAATTTATAGTAATGGTTTTCAAGTTCACAACGAATTATCAAAGTATTTTCCTCGTGTGCACATAGGCGATAATCAGCCCTAGGAGAGAGAAAATCTTGTAGTTTGTTGTACTTTATGCCTGGATCCCCCAACCTCATGCATGGGGGTTGGGATTTTAGGAGATGGAAATAATTTTGCCTTGGCTTCTATCCGGTTGCTCTTGCTATTTTCTACTACCATGAATGGCTGCCTTTCTGCCACACTACCCTGTCCTGGAGCATTTTGAAATTTCTACAAACTGTGAGCTAAATAAATCTTTCCTCCTTTAATTTTAAGTATTGAATATTTTGACTCAGCAATGAGAAAAGTAACTAAGTCAGAATTTTCCCTTTTGGTTAAATACATTTTGGCCCTTTAAATATAGTGCTTTGGAAATAGTTTCCTTTAGTCTCACCCAGAATTCGATTCTTTTCAATGTCTCAGGTTGAATCAGAACACTAAGCCAGAATATAATATTTATGTGTTCTGGAGAAGCAAAATTACCATGTCTCATGTAATAGCAAGATGGGATATGTGTCCCTCATCTAATGACTTCCCTCTTCTTGATATTAGCAATTTTTTCTATGGACTTGATTTAGTTATTGGATAGGAGAAAATATTTGGGACAGTTTAGAGTTCTTTTCTTTCTAATGTTACATGCCTTTAAAAAGGAAAGTACAGAACAGCAGGAAAAGAGAAGAAATAAGATGAGAGAAAGAAGAATTTTCTCCTCTTGCTCATGGTGAGTAATTGAAACAACTTGCCTATAAGTCATCATTCTCAGCCTGGAAAGGAGAAAAAGGCAAATTCTTCAGAACTAAGATTGGCTCCTCATCAGCAGAAGATTAAACCAGAAATGAAATCTGAACATCATTTTTTTCTTCTTTGGTACCAGGAATCAAACTTAGAGCCTTATTCTTTCAGACAGGTTCTTGGGCCTCTGAAAAATATCCCTAGATCCCCAAAATGAAACTGAAACCAAACAATCTTGACATTTCTACTGGATAACACAGGAGGATGAGACCCAGTCTGCCTCAGTGAAACGTACTCTCCAAGTCTTAAGAACAGCCATCAGCTTAGGGTCTTTCAGTGCTTGGGAGAAGTGCCAATGTTTATTAATAAGTATGTGTATTTTCTAAGTATAAATGAGATTTCATAAGAATACCCATTTTATAGAATTTCATATTAAAGTCAACTAAGGAGCATGCTAAGGTTACTCTTTTTTAGTAGCACTGTTCAAAGTTTATCAAGGAGGAGCTGGGCGTGGTGGTGAACACCTGTAATCCCAGCACTTGGGAGGCTGAGGCAGGAAGATCGGTGTGAGTTCGAGACCAGCCTGGGCTACAAAAGTGAGCTCAAGGCCAGCCTGAACTATGTAGTGAGATCCTGTCTCAAAGAGACAAAAATAATAAATAAATAAATAAATAAATAAATATTCACCAAGAAATACCAGCAAATTCAGCAATTACTTCAAATGCAATATATATAAAACAGGAATAAGAAATGTCCCATTAAAGAAGCATCATAACCTTATAAATTTCCTATTTGTTTATTTATTGATTTGTATCCCCATTTTTTTCTTTGTAGGATGCGGGTTTGAACTCATGACCTTGCGCTTCATATTCTCATGTTTCTAACTTAATATTTATAGTTATTTTAATAAAACTATATGAGACAAAGCATAAGAAATTATAAGCAATGCGCAAACATATAGTGAAGTTTGAAACATGAAACATTTTGGTTACCTGAAATGGGTCCCAATCCAGAATCTATGAAACAAAGACAAACTCTTACCTCTCTGCCTAAGGAAGTTGGTGGGATTCCTCCAAATGATATAGAGGAAAGAAACTTTCAATCTGCTAGATGTGTGGTATGATTTTGTGTCTTCTAAAATTGAAGAATGAATTCTAGTAATAATGGAGGTTAGGAGCAGAATATATTTATTGAGAGAAAGAAGCTTCTGTTCAAGAGAGAGAAGGCATCCAAAGTGAATGGATTGTGTCTTGTTATTTTTTAAAATCTCCCATTAATTGGTCACTGACAAACGTCCTATCTTCTTGTTCTGCCACTGTGTCGCATCTGCTACCATCCTTTTCATAGACTTTTATTCACCTGAATTTTTATTTGAAGCCTTTCACTGGCTTTAACTCTTTTCTATGCTATTTTCCCTCATTTTGTTTATCTCTGATAATTTTGCATTTGTGTCTTCTGTAGACTCGCTGATTGTTTAACCGGATACCTGTTCTTTGAACTTGCCAAATATTTTTTGATTTTTTTGTTATCTCTCCTGGTATTTCAACTAATTCAGGTGTGTGAGTTTAGATTTCTTCCCCTTTGATGCTCCATTGATCAGCTTTGGGGGAATTAGTTTTTGGGGGGACATTTTGTTCGTTTGTCTTCTCACATTTTTATTTTTATTTGATTTGTGATGCAGCTTGTGGGCTGATTGTAGTGGAAAAGTTTCTTTCTATTGCACAGCTACTTGTTTCTGTGAATAACTCTTTAGCTAATGTCTACTTTTCAGTGGGTCCTCTGGAAATGGCTAAAAACTGGCCTTTGCCTCTTTCCAGGATCCAATCACCTCTATTTACTTGCAGTGTATTTGGTCCAGTAGTCAGTTCTCTGTGCATGGGCCACAGTGCTGTTAGAGATCCCAAGGCAATCCTGACATAGGCATCCCTTGAAAAGCCGTTAATGGCAACAGCAGTTGCTACTGAGCAATAAAATCAGCACCAAATATAGCATTAAAACAAACTAAGTATTAACTTACTGTAGAGACCATAACCATATAAAAGTGATAAATATTTATAGTATTAACAATAAGAAAAAACAAATATTGACATAGTATTGACTTACAATAATATCTAGTAAATGAAGCAGATATACCTCTACTAATGATGGAAAAATATTAAATAGCAATAGTTTTAATTTAACTAGCGCTCTAGCGATTCATAAAATTTAACAGTAATAAAAAAGAAGTGGGAGTGGGGACCTAGAGAATAAAAAAGTGAAATTTGAAAAATTAATAAAGGGAATACAAAAAAGAGGAAAATAAAATGGGATATGGGGCCCTACTAGGATGCAAAAGAAAAATAATAGTGTTAAGGAACAGTTTCAGAAAGGAATGGGAAAAAATAGAAAAATGCATCAAAGAAAGTAGAATAAGTAAGAGAAAAAAGAAACTGAAAGAGGAAAAGAGACAAAAAGCCAAATCTCAGAAAAATTTAATGAAAGAAAGATAAAAATAATAAAGAATAAGAATATCCAAAGCTTGGGAAGACACAGGGACTATGGTTTAATTCGTGGCACCACACACTGTGCCAGTCCCACCCCCAGGACTGGCTGAGCAGGCCAGGTCACAGAGTCTGGGCGTAGTGCTGTATGCTTGTACTCCTCTCTGTAGGGAGGCTGAAAACAGGAGGATCACTATGGGTCTGAGTTGTATAGTGAGACCCTATAACAACCAAATGCATTTTACCAAAAGAAATATGAAAGACAATATCATGAACATTTCTATACCAATGAAATGGATAAACCAGACAACTTCCTGGTAATTAGATTTTAAAATTTTAGTTTATTTGAAAGTTGACATACTGCATATTGTCCTCACAATCATTCTACAGAGTACAGTGTGTGGGCAATATGTCAACTTTCAAAAAAAAGAAAGGGGAAAAGAATAAAAAAAAAGAAAAGTAATGTCGACTTAAAAGGGTTAATGTTTAATTGTTTGATCAATCTTATATACCTATATGTATTAATCTAAGTTGATCTGATGATGAAAATATGTAATATAACTATTGTTAAACTTAAACAATAAAAATATTAAATTAAAAAAAGAAAAGAAAGAAAGAAAGAAAAGAAACTCAATATATAAATAAACACAAAACTAAAGCTGACCATAGAAGAGAATGGCTCAGTGGTCTAGAGCGCTTGCTTAGGCAAGCTTAGGCAACTGCAGGGACCTCAGTTTGATCCCTGGCACCACATGCTGTGCCAGCCCCATTTTTAGGGCAGGCTGAACCGGCCATCATCATCATCATCATCATCATCATCTTATTATTATTATTATTATTATTATTATTATTATTAAATACACTGAAAAAAGAAAAGGAGGAAGCATAGGAGAAGAGAGAGAAAAGTTATTATAATCTAACATGATAATGTATCTAATGGTGTGCCTCAATTCAATATATATGTGTATTTATTTATTTATTTTGTGGCAGACTCAGCCTGCCCTGTGGGTGGGGCTGGCACAGCATGTGGTGCTGGGGATTGAACCATGGTCCCTTTGGTTGCCTAATCACGCACTTTAGACCACTGAGCTATCTTGACAGCTTTTTTTTTTTTTTGAGACAAGGTCTTACTATGTAGCCCAGGTTGCCCTTGAACTCACAGCAACCCTTCTACCTTATCTCCTGAGTGCTGGAATTACGAGCACATGCCACCACACCTGGCTTAGTGTAATTGTTTTGTGTTTTTTATGGTTATGTTATTTTTGTTGTTGTTTTTTGCCTTTTGGCCTGGCTGTTAATCTTTGCTTATGATAATTAACTTGATAAAGCCTTAGAAATACGTAAACTCAATGCTGGATAGAAAAAGAAAAATACCAATGGGGTGAAAAGGAAGAAAAGAAAAACAGAACTGAGATGTACCAGTTCCTCACAAATGTAATCGTGTACCGCAACGTGTAGTAATAAAAGTTTTTTCAAATGAAAAAAAAAATTAGTTTAATTTTATTTCGAAGAGTAAAAAACAGAAACAAAACCAAATAGAAAAAAAAAAAGACATAAGCAGGGTAATATATAACTACACATATGTTACTGATTTTCTTTTTTTAAAAAATTTTATTTATTTATTTTTTTCTTGTTTCAGAACCTTTGTTTATTCACTCATTTTTATGGCCGACTCAGCCTGCTCTGATGGCAGGGCTGGCGCAGCATGTGGTGCCGGGGATCGAACCCTGGTCCTTGAAGCCGCCCAAGCTTTCCCAAGCAGGCGCTTTAGACCACTGAGCCATCCTGCTGGGCCCCCTGTTACTGATTTTCAAAACATGAATCTCTAACTAACATTGGTTATTATAACACCAGCCCTGCAAAACAAACAAACAAACAAACAAACAAACAAAAAAACATTGGTTATTGTATTACATATTTTAATTGTCAAATCGTTTGCTAGATTGACAGATACAGTGATGCAAGATTGCACAAAAAACAGAATATTAACACTTGATTTCAAGAAATCTTAATCTTTTTCCTTGTCTTTTTATTTTTTATTTTAACTTATTTATTTTCCTTGTCTTTTAAAAATAAATGTGACAATTGATAAGACATTAGAATGAGTAAATATTTAGGGGCCAGTGAGATAGTTCAGTGGACTAAAGCGCCTGCTTAGGCAAGCTTAGGAAGAGTTCAGGGATCAAGTTCACTTCCTGAGGTCACATGCTAAAGCAACCCCACCCCCAGGGACTGTTGACCTGACCAACAACGCCCAGGCATGGTGGCGTATGCTTATAATCCCAGTGTTGGGGAGGCTGAAAGCAAGAGAATTGCCATGCGTCCGAGGTGTGCAATGAAACCCTATAACAGCCAAATACATAAAATAAATAAACAAATTAAAGTAAAAAGAGAAAGAGTACACATTTAGAAGACCAAGATGAGAGATACTCAACCATAGGTTTATATTACACGTGCCATTCATGATGTCATTGCTCAGATTGCAGGTATCAGCATATACAGTTAGTCAAAGTGAAAATTCTAAACATTAACTACTCTTTTCAAAAAACTGATGGAAATTCTTAGTATAAGCATCTTATCCATCTTGTATTTATACTAGCATGATTTTTCCCTTCCTTTTTTTCCTTTTTTGTCATTTATCTCATCTTTGTAGTTTAATGCTTAGGTTTTTTCTTTCCATTTTACTAAATCTATTATACCTTCCAGGTTTTATTTCCTCTTTCAGGTTCTTACACTAGGGAGATAATATGATATTTACACATGTGAATCTCATTTATTTCACTTATGAATACAGCCTTTACTTGCATTCACTTACCTATAAGGATTTGAATTTGTCTTTCTTTATAGCTGAGTAGTACTCCATTGTATAAAAACACCACATCGTTTATATCCATTCCTCAAGTGATGGGCATTTTGGTTGCTTCCAAGATTTGTTTAGACAGATTGTGCTGCCATAAATATAGGTGTGCATATATCACTATGGCACGGTGATTTTAGTTCTTTTGGGAAGACTACTCAGAAGGAGAATAGCTGGATTGAGTGGAATTTCCAGCTAGTGTTTTAAGGTGTCTCCACAAGGCTTTCCATAGTGGTTATGGCATACTACATTGCCAACAGCAATGGCAAATGGTTTTTTATTCACCACAGCATCTCCAGAATTTGTTATTAATTGATTTCCTTATGATAGCCATTCTTCTCAGGGTACGATATTATCTCAATGTTGTTGAAATTTGTGTTTCTTAAATGCACAGTGCTGTTGAACAGTTTTTCTTTGCCACTTGTATATCTTATTTGGAGAAGTGTGTATTCATCTCAGATGCCTATTTTTGGACTGGGTCATTAAATTTTTATTGGCCGAATTTTTGTTGTTGTTTGTTATATAATTTAGATAGAAGTCCTTTATCTGAATAGTTGTTAGTTACAATTTTTTCCAAATTTGTGGGATTTTGGGCCAGCCAAATAGCTCAGTGGATTAAGTGCTTGCAAGAAGGCACAGGAGCCAGGACTTCGATCCTTAGGCCTGTCATGTTGGCCATGACCCCAGGGCAAACTGAGACAGCAATTGAGACTGGGCCTGGTGGTGCTCGCCTGTAACCCCAGCTCTTCGGAAGCTGTAAACAGGTGGATCACTATGAGTCTGATCTAGTAGTAAGACCTTGAACACTCTGTGGGTCCTTCCCTAAAATACAAAAAAGAAAAGAAAAGAAAAGAAATTGTGGGTTTTCTTTTCACTCTGTGACTGATTTCTTTTGACGTGCACAAACCTCTCAGTAGGAGAAGGTCAAGTTGTAGATTCTTTGAAGTATTTACTGTGCAGTTTGATTCTTGTTTATGAATTTTCTGCCAACTCCTCTGTCTTCAAGGTTTTCACCTATTTTTTCTTCCAAAAGACTTGGTGTTTCTGTTTTAATATTAATATTTAGATGTTTAATCCACATTATTCTGTATTATGGTGGGCTCAGCCTACCCTGGGGATGGGGCTGGTGTAGCATGTGGTGCCGCAGTTTGAACCTCCATCCCTGCAGTTGCCTAAGCTTTCCTAAGCAGGCACTTTAGACCTCTGAACCATCTTGCCAGCCCTCTTTTATCCATTCTGACTTTAGTTTAGTACACGGCAATAGACCCAGACCTAGTTTTCATTTTCAGCATGTGGAGAGCCAGTTTTTTCCAGCACCATGTTTAAAAGGGACTGTCTTCCTTCCAGTGGGAAGGTTTGGCTCCTTTGTCACAGATAAGATGACTGAGTATGTTTGTTATTATATTTGCATCTTGTAATCTACTCCGTTGATCCTAAGGTCTGTATTTTTTGCTAGTACCATGATGATTTTATCACAGTAGCTTTGTAATATAATTTCAAGTCAGGGATAGTAATGCTTCCTGCCTTGTCTTTCTTGATCAAGACTGCCTTAGATATTCTAGGTCTTCTTTGGTTTAAAATAAATTCTTAGAATGCCTTCTGTATATCTATGAGTTACATTGATGGTATTTTGATAGGGATTGCATTAAATTTGTATAGCAATTTTGGGTATATGGCCATTTTCACAGTGTTGGTTCTTTCTATCCAGGAACAAGGAATATCTTTCCATTTTCTGCAATCTTCTTCAATCTGTGTTTTTAGAGGGCTGTAATTTTCATTATAGAGATCTTTACTTCCCTTTGTTAGGGAAAAAAGAAACTAAGTCATTTTTTGGATGATATTTTGCAGGGTCTTGTTTCTCCAATTTCTCTCTTAGTGAGTTTGCTATCCGTGTAGAGGAATGCTATTGATTTTGGATGTTGACTTGATATTCTGATATGCTATTGAATTTTTTTTATTAATTCTAGCATCTTTTTGGTGGATTTTCTTCGGTCTTCAAAATAATGTATCATGTCATCTGCAAGTTAAACTTCTTTTTTTTTCGTCTTTTTGAGACAGTGTCTTGCTATGCAATTCAGGCTGGCCTTGAGCTCACTTTTGTAGCCCAGGCTGGTCTTGAGCTCACACTGATCCTCCTGCCTCAGCCTTCCAAGTACTAGGTTTACATGTGTGGGCCACCACGCTCAGCTTTAAACTTATTTACTTATTCTTATTTCTTTTATTTTTCTCTCTTGTCTAATGGCTCTGGTCATGGTGTATAATCTTCTTGATGATTTACTGTATTCTATTTTCTAGGATTTTATTGAGCATTTTTGCATTTATGTTCACGAGGGAGATAGGCCTGTAGTTCTCTTTTTCACTTGCATTATTCTCTGTTTTTGATATTAGCACATTACTTGTCTCCAGAAATGATTTTGGGAGGATTGCCTCCTTTTGAATTTCACTGAAGACTTTGAGGAGTATTGGGATTATATCTTTTGTAAATTTCTTATAGAATTTAGCTGTGAATCTATCTGGACCTGGACTTGTCTTTGTTGGTAGGTTCTTCATTACAGTTTGAATTTCATTCACTGTTACTGGTTCATTGAGAGTTCTTATATCTTCTTGATTCAGGTTTTGTGATTTGTACTTTCCTAGGAATCTGTCCATTACTTCTGTGTTTTTAATCCTGTGAGGGTAAAGATTTTCAAAATAGGCATTGATGATTTTCTGGATTTTCACAGGATATTTCCCTTTTCATTGCTTACTGCTTGAATTTGAGTTTTTTCTTTCCTTTTTTGAGGAGGTTGGCTGAGGTTTTATCAATTTCATTTAATCTTTCAACCAGCTTTTTTTTTTTTTTTTTTTTTGTGGGACCAGGGTTCGAACTCACGACCTTGCACTTGCCCAGCAGGCACTTGTGCCTCGGAGCTATCTCCCCAGCCCCTCAACCAGCTTTTGGATTCAATAATTATTTGTATTGTTTTATTCATTTCAATTGAATTAAGTTCCACTCTAATTTTTATAAGTTTCTCGCATCTTTGGGCTCTGGGCTTGTTTACTCTTTATTCTGTCTTTGTTTTCCTTATGTGTGAGTTCACTATTATGTTTCCCTCTCAGAACTACTTTCACTGCATCCCACAAAGTCTGGAATGTTGTGCTAAATTTTTTTTAGATTGTTGATATGGTTCAATTTTATTTTTAATTTTATCTGTAACCCATTGGTCTCTAAGGAGAGTGTGATTTATTGTCCATATGTTTGTGAGATTTTTGTGGTTTGTTTTATCGTTAATTTCCATTTTGATTGTACTGTGATCATACAAGACGTATGGGATAATTTCTATTTTCTTGCACATACGTAAGCATGATGTATGTATGGATTTGTATGTGGTCCATTTTAGAAAATGTCCCATGTGCAGCGGAAAAAAATATTTATTTAGATGTCGTTGGATGGAACTACTATATATATATATATATATATATATATATATACTATATATGTCCACTAAGTGCATTTGTTCAAAGGTTTTGTTCACTTCTGTTACTTTTTGCTAATTTTCTATCTGCTGACCTATGTTTTTGAGACAATTTGGTGTTACGGTTCAATTTTTAGTTTGCGATATTGGTTATTACGTTTTTTTTTTTTTTGAGACAGGGTCTCACTGTGCAGTTCAGACTAACTTAGAGTTCACTTTTGTAGCCCAGGATGGTCACGACCTCGCACTGATCCTCCTGCCTCAGCCTCCAGGTGCTGGGATTACAGCCTTTTGCCACCACACCCGGCTGAAGCCGGTGTTATCTTTCTCCTTTTATTTTCTTTCCAAAAACAGGGATTGAACACAGGACCTTGCACCTGCCAGGCAGGCACTTGTGCCCCTGAGCTATCTCCCCACCTGGCAGTTATTCAATTTTTAATGTCCTTTACAATTTGTGTTATATAGCTGGGTGTTCCCATATTTGGTGCATATATATTGATGACTGTCATCCCTTTCTCTTCAATTTTTCCCCTAGCAAGTATATTGTGACATTCTTTATCTCATTTGGTCATTTCTCATTGGAAGATCAGATTATCTGTGAGCCGGATAGCTACCCCTACATTTTTCTGAGGACATGGAACATGTAGTATTTTCTTTTATTATCCTTTGACTTTCAGCGTATGAATTTCTCTGTGGGTTAAATGCATTTCTTGAATATAGTATATTGGTGTGCTTTGTTTCTTAATCCACTCTGACAGTCTATTTCTTTTAATTGCTGACTTGATTCCATTTACACTGATGGCTATAATTGACATGTATTGACTTATGATTGTCATGTTATTTATCTGCTATCGTATACATCTTTTTCTCTTGTGTTTTGTTGTCCTATTTGGTGGGCTCTTTTCATTCTCCTTGTTGTTTTTAAGAGATCTTTTCTTATCTTTTCACAAGTTGCAATGGTGTCTTCAAGGTCTGAGAGTCTTTTTTCACTTTCATTCACACAGGTTTGCCAGCTTGTGATTGAAATTTTAATTTCCTGTATGCACTTTGAATTTACTTCATGCACTCTGTTTCTTTCCTATATTGTCCAGTTAAGGATTCCATCATTTTTCTATTCTCCGCTATTTTTTATCAGTGTCTTCTTTAGAAGCACTTAGTACTTCTTTCATTATAGGTATCATTTCTTTTTTTACTTCAGAGATTATTTCTGATCTGATTTCCTCTCTACAGTTCTGCAGTTGTTTCTTTACTTCAGATGCTATTATTTCAGAGATTTCAGGTGTGTGCTTTGCAGTTTCTTTCTTTCTTTTTTTTTTTTGGGAAAAAGATATATATTTAGAAATATTCAGTGCACTTAATTTAGATGATGCCAATTTTGTTGGCAACATCCAATGCATCATAATCGGGAGCCAGTCAAATATATGTCTTCTTCTCTCCATCAGGCCTGATTAGGGTATTGACCTTGGGAATATCAATGTCATTGAGCTTTTTTACAACTTGTTTAATTTGGTGCTTATTGGCTTTGACATCCACAATGAACACGAGTGTGTTGTTGTCCTCGTTTTTCATGACTGACTCTGTGGTCAGGGGAAACTTGATGAAGGCATAGTGGTCAAGCTGGTTTCTCTTGGGGGTGCTCTTCCAAGGGTTATTGGGCTGCCTTTCAAGCCACAGTGTCTTGAGATGGCAGAAGGTGGGTGACGTTTATATCTTCTTTTTGTGGCTGTGGATGCCTTTCAACACAGCCTTATGGCCTTAAAAGTTTTGGGTTTGGCTTCAGCTTTGGGAGGGGCAGGGGCTTCTTTCTCCGCCTTTGGCACCATCTTGGTTAAAAAAAAGCCCAACTTCTTCAATGATGGTGTCTCCTGCAATTTTGCTGTGTGGGCTCAGGGCCTGAGAATGCATTTTTTTTTTTTTTTGATGGGTCCAGGGTTTGAACTCATGACCTTGCACTTGTCAGCCAGGTACTTGTGCCACGGAGCTATCTCCCCAGCCCCTGCATTTTGCTCTTTCCCTTTGTCATTTTGTGTAACACTGTCCTCTGACCTTTCATGTAGGGCTCTAGTGTAGTTATTACCTTAGTACCTACTGCTATTGTTGTCCAAGAGAGACTATACAGTTAAGTCAGTTACAGTTTTGCATTTATAGAACTGTAATTAGCAACACTGACAATGAGTAGTTAGATTTAGCAGTTGGCAAACATTTGTAATTAATTGGTTTGTGTTTTAGAGCATAAGAGCGAACATTATGACTGTATAACTAAGCAGATGTTACATTGGGAATTTGTATTTAGATTAGTTCCCTTAAATTCTGTCTGATCACCTTCCCTTGATGTACCTGGAGTTTTCCAAGCACACTAGGTCACCCTAGTTACCTGTTGACCCCTCTCTTGATCAAGAAAGAAAGAGAATGCTTTCATAGATCTTCCTCTAGCAAAGTGGCTCAGCTTACAAGGTTCAGGATGTAACCAATTTAACTTTATCCAGGTGAGTGTGGCTTGGGTCTGGTGCTGTGCTCAGCTTCTTCCTATGGCATCTCATGGAAGTGAACCTTATGTGTTCCTCTGGCAAGATGTTCTGCTCCTGGATTAGCTGGGTAGGTCTCTCCCCTAGCCTCTCTGTAGCGTGTTCTGCCACAAGGATCTACACCGTACTGTCTGATGGAGGAAGTTCTGGAGGGCTGGCAGTGTCCCCCCACCACATGCCAGGCCTGATTGCTGGCTGGATCCAGTGAGCAGGCAGGTGGGTGGTCCCACACACTCTAGGCCTGGGCACTGGGTAGAATCTCTGTCTGCATCTTTGATCTGTTCTATCGATCCTCAGGTCTGGTTTAATGCCACTACCATACTGATTTTATCACAGTAGCTTTGCAGTATAATTTCATGTTAGGGATTTTGATGTCTCCTGCCTTTCCTTCATTGCTTAAAATTGCTTTTGCTATTCTAGGTCTCTTCTGCCTCTAGATGAATTTTAGGAATTTTAAAAATTTCTGTGTTGTATGTTAATGATATTTTGATTGAGATTGTATTAAATCTTTGCAATATTCCTGACTTGATTTGGTAGAAGAGAACTTAAAATTTCCCTTCTAGTCTTTGGGATATAAACTGAGATGGTCCCCAGAGAAAGAAGTGACATTGGTTTAACAACCCCTACTGGTGGCCATGCCAAGCCTACACAGACACATTTCTGATCCAACTCAGAGCCTAGCCTAGGTGAAGAACTCCATAGAATGTACCTCCCAGGTCAGCTTTGCTCCTCAAGGGAGAGGATCAGATTATTGGTAAACCTGGAATGCTTATATGCGTCACTATGATTCTCTTGATATTTGTTTGGCCTCTCAAGTCAATTGCTTTCATTTCCTGAGGTTTGATATGCTAAGGTTTGGTGCACATGATTTACAATTGTTACATCTTTCTGTTGAATTATTCCCTACACTTACTCTTCTCTCATTGCTGGGACAAATACTCAACACTCAGAATTAGGGAAGGAAAAGTTTATTTAGCTCACAGTTACTGGAGGTTTCAGTCTATATTCAGCTGGCTCCCAAGCAGAGAGGCCCATGAGCAGCAGCTGAAGCAGCTAACTAGTCTTCCTCCTTACATTGAAATGCAACTCACCTGCCCCAGGGGAGGTGCACTACCCATTTCCACAATAATCAGTGACAAATTTAAGAAGCTGCCCCATGACTGCATGAAGCTTTGGGGGGGACACCTATGCACAAACCATGACATTAACCTTTATCCCTTATGATTATTATTAAATTAAAAAGATTTTATTAGCACATATTTGCAGTATTTATTATGACACTTATCATGGAGAACTGCTACATGTGCATAACATACTCTAAGTACTTCTATGTCCATTTTCCTTTTTTTCTCTGTACCCTTTCCTATTTTGAAAAGATCTATATCCATATTTCCTATTTTCTCTGCTTCATTTTGATCTTCAAATTATTTATACTTGAGTATCTCATGTAGACAAACCACATGATATTGAACTTGTTTTTTTTGTGTGTGTGTTTTATTCAGGTAGCATTTGTCAAGATCTAGCCATTTTCCTTCAAATGACTCAAATGTGTCCTTCTTTATGGAAGAGTACTTCTCCATTGTATATAAATATCACATTTTCTTTATACTTTATTGATAGACATATAGGCTTCTTCTGAAATTTAGCTCTTACAAAAATTCTTCTTATAAACATGGATATACATGTTTTATTGAAATAAGATGTCTTTAGTTTTTTGGGGGAAGATATCTAGAAAAAGAATAGGTGAGCTGAAAACTAGTTTACATTTCCAACAACAATGTAGCAGGGTTAATTTTCCCATAACTTAGCCTGCATTTGCCATTATATCAATGTTTGATGACAGCCATCCTTTCTGGAGGAAATAAATCTTGGTGGTATTTTGGTTTGTGTTTCTCTCATGGCCAAAGATATTGAACATTTATTTTTAGCAATTTATCATCATTCTTTCGAGTGGGATCTATTAGTTTCTGTGGCTTATTTTTGAATGGCATCTTTTATTTTAGAGGAGTTAGTTACTTTTGTTTTTAGTGAGACAGCATACTCCACACCTACTGTTGAAGGAAAATGGTTTACATAGCTCATAGTTTGTGGAGGTTTCAGTCCATAATCAGCTGGCACCCAGGAAAAGTACTACATGACAAAATACTACATGACAGAGGCACAGCAGTCTATGGTGGAAGAAGACAGCAAAATCAACAAGACAAGCCAGGCATAGTCATGGACACCTGTAATACCAGCACCCAGGAGGCTGAGGCATGAGAATGACTGTGAGTTTGAGGCCAGCCTGAGATACACAGTGAGTCCAAGCCCAGTTGCACTACAATGTGACACTCTGTCTCAAAAAATAACAAAAAAGCCATGAGAGAGAGTGTGAAAGAGAGAGAAACAAGATTCTTTCTGTCCCTTATGTAATATCCAGTCTACTTGGAATAAGGCAGTGCCAATCTAATCAGACTCTTCCAGAAACCACCCACCCTTAAACCCAGAATTGTACTGCAAATAAATCACACACTCTAGATTCAATCTTCTCTTTAAAAAAATGTATGACCACATCAGCTTTAGGGGAACCATCTAGACACAAACCATAACAATGGATGATCTATGTTTTTGCATTTTTATATCATTTTTATTATACACTTCAGATTTTATTTACTCTCTCAGGTGTTCTTGATATCTTTTACACGGCAGTACTCTGTGTGGAGAATATCATGCAAAAATGAATTTCTATTCTGTATTCTGTAGATTGCCTGTTCTCCCTGATAGTCGCTTCCTTTCCTTTTTATTTTATATAATCCCATTTGTTAATTCTGTCTGTCTCTATGTCTTTCTGTCTCTGTCCTGTGTCTGTCTGTCTGTCTCTCTTTCTGTCCGTCTCTGTCTCTGTTTCTGTCTCTCTCTGTCTCTGTTTCTCTCTCTCTCTGTGAATTGAGGATTCTGTCCAGAAAGTCTTTGTCTATGCCTCTGTCCTCAAGAATTTTCACATTTTATTTGTCAACATATTAAATGTCCTGGTTTTAATACTTAGATCTTTCATTCATGAAAACTTTCATTTGTGCATCATGAGAGATACATGTGTTGATGTAATCTTTTTCGTGTATATGTCCAGTTTGTCCAGTACTACTTATTAAACAGACCATCTTTCTTCTAGTGTATGTATTTGGAAATTTGTAGAATATGGCATGGCTAAAATATGCTTGTTGTTGTTTCTGTATTCTTCATTTCCTAACACTGATCTGCATGCCTGCTGTTGTGCTAGTACTATGAGTTCTTTTTTCTTAAGCACTTGGCACAGGGTCTTACTAAATAGCTCAGACTTGTAGTTATCTGTTTTCAGCCTCTGCAGTGCTGTGATTACAGGCTTGCACCACCTCATGTGGTCTTGGTGGCAGGCTGAGGGCACCTGGGGGAGGGATATGGGTTTCATGTGTTGCTCGGGATCAAACCCAGGTCCCTGTGCTTGCCTAAGGAGGTCTTTAGTCTGCTGCTACAGAACCTTTTTTTTTAAATTTTTATTTATTTATTTTTTCTTGTTTCAGAACTTTTGCTTGTTTATTAATTAATTAATTAATTAATTAATTTATTTGTATGGCCAGCTCAGCCTGCCCTGAGGGTAGGGCTGGCACAGCATGTGGTGCTGGGGATCGAACCGTGGTCCCTGAAGCCGCCTAAGCTTTCCTAAGCAGGCGCTTTAGACCACTGAGCCACCCTGCTGGGCCCCTGCTACAGAATCTTAGAGGATTTTAAATTATTTTTATTGGTATAACTTATATACACATACCTATCAAATTCACCATAGGGAGTTTGTACCTGTGTATATGTCTTAATTTCTCTTTTCTTCTAGATGACCTCCCTGTGCTTCAACCTTTCATCCCATCGTTTACAAATGTTTTGTTTCTATTTTATCCTTTCTTATCATTTTTCCTTCCTTTAAAACTCACTCTTCCTCAGTTCTTTTATCTTTTGAAAATTTCTTGCTCCTTATTAATTTTTCATTTTCTTACACCAGGGAGAAAATGTGATATTTGTACATGTGTGTCTGATTTATTTTACTTGAGGTGTACCATTTGCCTAAAAATGCTTAAAGTTTATTCTTTATGGCTGAAGAGTGCTCCACAGCATAAGAAAGCTACATCTTTTTACCCATTTGTCAGTTGATGGGAACTTGAGTTGTTTCCAAGATGTAGCTATTACAAACTGTACTGCTATAAACATGGCTGTACGTATATTGTTGTGGTGTGATATTTTTAATTATGTACAGAAGATACCTAGAAGGGGGATAGACTGATCAAACAAGCTCTCTAATCATAGCTTTGTAAGGAATCTTCATGCGAATTTCCACAACTGTTGTACCTATCTACAAAATCAAGAACAATGAAAAAATGTTCCTATTTACTGACAGCCCTTCCAGCATTTGTATTGAGTGATTTCTTGAAGATTTTTATTCTTTCTGGAGTGAGATGGAATTTCAGTGTTGTTTTAATTGGCATCTCTCAAATTATACACACACACACACACACACACACACACACACACACACACACACACATATATATTTCACCACCTATATTTCTTCATCTAAGAAGTGTGCATTAATCAGATACCTATTGTTGGACTGGGTCTTTAAATTTAGTGGGTCTGATTCTTTTTGTTTACATTTTAAAAGTTATTTGGTATAGGGTCTTGCTACGCAGCTCAGACTCATAATATTCCTCCTGTCTCAGACTCCCCCAGTGCTGGGATCAGAGGTGGATGCAACTGTGCTCCACTGCAGTGGCCAGAACAGTGCACCTGGAGTTCCAGGCCAGTACAGCATGGCATGCAGCACCAGGAATTCAACCCAGGTCCTTTCACTTGTGAGGCAAGAACCTAGGCTGTCGACCTATCTCCCCTGCCTGGAGTCTGATTCTTTTTAATTATTTATGTTTTAGATATGTATCCACCATCTAAGGGAAAACTGATTAAGATTTTTTCCCACTGGTGGGTTGTTCTTTCAGTTTGTTTATGATTTTTCTTGCTGAGTCTAAGCCTTTTAACCGGACCTAGTTGTTGATTCTTTGTATAATTTCCAGTGCAGTCCACATTTTGTGCATATCTTTGTCTACACCTATATCTTCAAGAGTTTTGCTTATTTTCTCTTCCAGGAGATTTAGTATCTCTGTTTTAATGTTTAGATCTTTGATCCATTTTGATTTTAGCTTAGTGCATGGTTATAGACATGTGCCTAGTTTTAGTCTTTGGCATGTGAAAAACCAGTTTTCCAGCACCATTCATTAAAGAGGCTATCTTGCTTCCAGTGAACATGTTTGGCCCCTTTGTCAATGATATGGTGGTAGATGGTGGCAGAGTTTGCTTGGAGTTGTTTCTGCATTTGTAATCACTTCCATTGATCCTTCTTTTTTTTTCTTTGCCAGTACCATGATGATTTTAATACAGAAGATTTGTGGTATAATTTCAAGTTAGTGATTGTGAAGTGCTCAGCCAAAAATTGCTGTTCTCAGTTTGTTCTGATTCCAAATGAATTGCAGGAATATTTTCTTGAGTTCTGTGAGGTACACTATGGTGCTTTGATTGAGATTGCATTTAGTCTGTACAAAAATTTTGAGAACATGGTCATTCACCACATGTTGTTTATTCTTTCCCATTGGCAAGGCATGTATTTCCTTTCTCTTATATCCTTTCTATCACCTAATCACAGTATTATAGTTTTCAATGTATACATATTTTACTTCTTTTTTAGCGTGATTCCTATGTATTTCATTTTTTGCATAATACTCTGAAGGGTGTGGTTTCCAAAATTTCTCTGTCAGTGAGTTTGTTTCTTGTGTGCAAGAATACTACTGAATTTTGTGTGTCTGTAATGGATCCCACACACTACTGAATTCATTATTAAATGTAGAAGTCTTTGCTGAAGTTTTTGGGGTCTTCTATGTAGACTATCAGGTCATCAGCAAATAATGTTAACTTAGATTTTTCTTTCTTTATCTTTATTCCTTTTATTTATTTTACATTTCTAAATGTTCTGGACAATATTTCCAGAACAATACTGAATAGGAAAGGTGAAAGTAGATATCCTTGTCTTGTGCTTCATTACAGAATGAAATATTTCAACTTTTAAGGCATTTTTAATGCAGTATTTCAATTTGTAGCCCAGACTTGTAGTGATCCTCCTGTTTTCAGCCTCATTTGATTATGATGTTGGCTTTTGTTTGTTATAAATGTCTATCATCAGATTTTCTATTTTCTAGAAGGTTTTAATGATGAATTGATACATCACATGCTTTTATTGTGTCTACTGAGATGAACATGTGACCTGTATCTTTGGCTCTTTCCATGTAGTATATTGCTTTATTGATCTTTGTATGCTGAATTGTCCCTCGTCACTGTGATGAATTCTTCTTGGATTTTTTGGTATAGACTTCTTCATGATTTGGTGCATTCTATTTTCTATTGTCTTATTTTTGCATACATATTCATTATGGAAATTGGCCTATGGTTCTCTTTTCTCCTTAGGTCATCCTCTGGTTTTTGATATCAGGGTAATGTTTGCTTCCAAGAATGATTTCAGGAGTATTGCCTCCCTTTTAATGTCAATAAATTGTTTCTGTACTAGTGGTATTAGATCTTTACTAAGTTTCTCTTAGAATTCAGCACTGAATACATCATGACCTGAACATTTATTTGTTGGTAAGTTTTTAACTACATTTTCACTGGCTGGCACTATACTCAGGGTTTACCAGGTTTAAAAAAACTTAGCAAAGCAGAGACAATTTATAGGCTTATTTATAATAGTCATCCAAAAAGTAAAGTGCAGAAGAGTTCAGGAGATCTGTGCATGCAGTAGAAATAAAATAATCCTGCAGTGGACCTAGATCCTACGACACTGCCTGGTACAAATCCAGTCAAAGACATACACCAAGTGCTTCAACTGAGAAATTGATTTAAAAATAGTGATGTTTTTAATACAGTACAGTTCTCTGACCCATAAAGAACACTAAACTTGAGACTTTTGTAGGCAACAGATGCAACTGGAGACCTACCCATAATTTACATGTGTTGATAGCATATGGTCTCCCTGGTGTGAGAAACACAAAAATGAAATAAATTCCCAAATGTGCAGTAGCTATTCTGAAGTGGGGAGACAATAGTTCAAAGGAAAGAGGAACAAGGGTTGGGGAAGGGTGAAAGGAAGGAGAGGAAAAGGAAAAATATACAAGATAGATATACCACTAGTTTCTCTTAGTTCATTAAAAAGAAAGGTTTGTGCTAATATCATTTGGGGAATTTTTTATGCCCATATCCTTTAAGTAATTACTTTGAAGATAACATTATGCAATACATTAACTAGTGTTATTCTTCCATTTTTTTGATATGTTTTATTCTTTCTTTTTTTTTTGAATTTTTGTATTGTTTAAATTTAACAACGGTTATATTACATACTTTCATCATCAGATCAGTTTAGATTAATACATATAGGTATATAAGATTGATCAAACAATTAAACATGAACCTTTCTAAATCCACATTACTTTTTTTTTCTTTTCCCCCTTCTTTTCTTTGAAAGTTGACATATTGCATATTGTCCTCACAATCATTCTACAGAGTGCCGTGTGTGTTGGGGCCTGGCGGGATGGCTCAGTGGTCTAAAGCACCTGCAGACGGCTGCAAGGACCATGGTTTGATCCCCAGCACCACATGCTGCGCCAGCCCTGCCCTCGGGGCGGGCTGAGCCGGCCATAAAAATAAACAAAAAAGTTCTGAAACCAGAGTGCCGTGTGTGGGCATGGCCCACCTCCCTATTGATGTTGCATAGAAAAAAGAAAGAAAAAAAAGGAAAGAATATACTTCTCTTTGGACTAAGAGGAAGCAGATACATACACAGTCAAAGGTTTTGCAATTGCAGTGGGCCACCAGTGAGGCTTATGATGTTGGAGGCTATTGAATCTAAGCCTCCTAAAGCTCATCTCACCAATCTAGCTCTGCGTTCCATGCATTGTAATTAAGGACTTTTTTTTTCTTGCTGGGTGGTCAAGGGCAAGGCGAAGCAAGACCTGTATAACTAAACATTCATTTTTTTTTTGTATCTTCCAGGGTCAAATTTCCTCACGACTAAATTTGAGACCATAGACAGTACTTTGTAGAACTGTTGTTAGTGTTAGCCTTCGGGACGAGTCATGACCATTGCTTGGCCATTTTGCTTTCTGTGCAAGCCTGAGAGAATGTTTTTCTCTGGGTGACTCTCCTTAGACACACTGCAGTTCATTCATCCCTTTCCTCTGAGGTCCCATAATCTCCTTGACCAGGAAATTTGGGACACCTCTGAGTTATAGGATATTACAGCACAGGTTCTCTTATATCCTGGGTCTTTATTGACCTTGAAGGGCTAGGGCCAAAATATTG